>JAKTUT010000025.1:29252-170541 GCA_030556845.1 Sugiyamaella floridensis | reverse complement strand
CCCCCCCCCCCCCCCCCCCCCCCCCCCCCCCCCCCCATAACTTCGTTAGATACATGATTGATTGAGCTGTTTTAGCAGCTTGTAAACTTGGAAGAACGGAGGACGCTGTCCCTTGGAGAACAGTTCGAGTTCAAGTTCATTAATGCGATCTCCATATTGTGGAGCAACTTCTCGGTAAGCTGAAAGAGCCTTATGTGCCATAGTTCCTGTACAAAAGTGCTGTTTATGATGCTGCTCATAGTCACATACAAGTTCAGTCACATAGTTTAGCCTAGATAGACTCCATTCTTGACTGTTGGACGAGTTGTGCTCTTTGAATGCAGAAAAGAGTCTGAAGAAAAAATGTCGATCTGGCATACATCCTTGTTGAGACATGGTCCGAAGAATACCAATAGCCTTGGACAGCTGACCCTGCGAACAATAAAAGTCGAAAAACGTCGCATATGTGTACAGGTCTGCTACCACAGGAACCGTGTACGTTTGACCAGTACATCCGCAGATTTCCATGAGCTGGTCCATCACAAGAAGCTTTTTGCGCAGTCTCAACTGTACATCGGGGTTTCGTCGACCTGGCTGTTTGCCGTCAATATGACGCAAAGGTTGCGACGTGACCCGTCGCAATATTGTTTCAGCCTCCTTGACATATCCATGGGCCAAGAATCCTTTCATCACTAAATTGAGAATCCCTATGTCGACCATAAAGTGAGACTCCGGTAACCGTTGGTATATAGCTTTGAGAGTCATGACACTGCCCCTAGTACCGTGGTAGAGCAGAAACGTTATCATCGTAAACCGATCTGCTTTCTGCCTGAATGCAGGTGAGTCTGACACTATTCCGCTAGTAGAAGCAGTAGAAGCAGTAGAGCCAGCAGAAGTAGCAGAAGTTTCGCCACCAACACTAAACCTGTTGATCACATCGTCAAGGACGTTGGTAAGCTTTTTTGACCCAAGAGACATCCCCAACAGGACGTTCAATACCCCAATATCATTGATGACTCCGTCAGGCTGGGTTTTGGATATTGATGAAATCCGCTCATCAAGAAGTTGCCAAGTCGTAGATGTCTTTGATGCGTCTGATGTTTTTGAAGCCCATGCACCAGCGATCTCAAGTGCTGCTGCCTGCTCAGGACTTGAAACTGGCATCGAGCATTCTGCGAGATCGCCAAGTACCGCCAAATAAGTGTGCGGATGGGTGTGTGTAACACTCATTAGAAGTGATATGAGATCCTCCAAATGTTGCCCGATAATGTACCGAGGATACGGGTATGGTAGGTTTCTATATGCCGAATAGAGCTTGTAGATATTCGGAGGTCCATGCAAAGGATACAACTGTCGTACAAATTCGTTGTATAATGATGTCGAGCAGAACATACGGCCTACTATTAGTCTGCGTTCCTTTACAGACTGGTAGTTGGTACTCAGTTGCTTGAAGGCCGCTCGCAGCACTTTGTCGGTCCTCGACTGAGGAGAAGATCTCGAGGTCCCGTTAATCACCGAGCTGAGCAAGTCCACGGACATCAATTCATCTTCAGTCCAATCCTCAGACAGTAAAGTATTGCGACTAGTAGTTAAGCCGAAATGGGTCTCCAACTTTTCAAGATTATCGGTAACAATCCGGTTCAATACGCTGTCGTACTCTTGACTAAGATCAACTCCACCACGAGGCACCTGAAGCATTGGAATACCACGCAAACCACCCACTTGTGTATCCAAGGCATCGTGAACTGCGTTTCGTACAGTCCGCGGGCTGTTTGGTGTAGACGCTGTCTGGATATGAGCACTTCTCCGACTGCCAGGAGGCCTTAATCTTGGTCTTGGCCACTGTAGGACTAATCGCGGCAGTCCTTTCATTGCGTATCAAGTATGTGCTATCTTCTGTGTACGTTCATGTCGTATAGGCGTGGAACCAGTGAAATAAATAAGTTCTGTAGCTGATTAGTGAAAGTAGTTTCTGTCTTCAACTCGGCATTCAGAGAGATCAGAACAAAATTCCCACTCAACTCTCCCCTGATCTGCTGACTCATCCTAACCGAAATATTACATAATATGTATCACCCACATATTTTTCAACCTCTACAACCACCACCAACACCGTTCTCCTTTAATAGCATCCATCATGAAGCTACAAACAAAGGCGATTCAGGTTGGCCAACGGGTTTCGCACCTGTTAGAGGCTGGCAGGAAAGGTGGCCGACGAGCTACACCTGGAGGCTCCATTGCCGAACCAGCTTGGTTCAAAGTGGTGCTGGCCAATCCACCGACTCACAATCTCATTCCAAAGATCCGCAATATGGACAGGTTCCGCGCACAGGCCAAGACAACGCCAATTGGCGAGATAAACCCAAACTCGGGGCTGTTTGTAACTCGTCAAAGTCGCAAACAAATCGGCAAACGCCAACTGTACAAAGCACCTACAATCACATACTTTGAGGACAAGATCCGCAAGCTTTTCTATGAACAGCATCCATGGGAGCTGGCTAGACCACGCGTCGTCCTGGAAAACGATGGAAATGACCATGCAAAGTTCAACTGGTCCACTATTGACCAACCTCACAAACGCCTTGATGGTGAAAGTGTAGTTCAGCGAACTCTCTACCTGCTTAACACACCAGATTATTCCGACTCTACCGAATGGGTCCCAGCTTATGACCAGGCACGAACAGAGTTTTACCGTCTAAGAATTCGTGAGGAAACAGAAATCGAGATTGCTTCTGAAGAAGCACTCATGTTTGGGTCCGCCTTTGCCGACTCGTACCTCGAGTATGGAGTCGCTTCCGAGCAGCAAGTCGTTGATCAATGGGCCGTGGACGCTGCCGAGGCTACCATGGCCCGACGAGCCAACATGTCGGGTCCTGTTACTGCTGAGGAGGATCCTTCTCCTGAAAAAGTCCCTGAAGCCTAAGTTACTCTGTCTGGTATCTTGGCTCCACGAGTTTCTAAAATAATGTACATATGCTATAGCATGAGGTAGTGCACCTCTTTTAGAAAAATGGACACCATCCTGTGTTAGTTAGGCGACAAGCAAAACAAGCCTCAATAAACTCACCCATATACAGCGTTGCCAGGTTGCGTTGACTGGTGGCTTCCTGGATAAGCTCGCGTACAACGGCCTCAACACTGAGTCTATCAGACAGTTTCTGCCTGACAACAGTCAGTGCCCGCTCAGCATCCGAGCCAATCTCCGGTTCCTTGACAAATACTTTATCTCCCTGTGCTCCACTCTGAACTTTCCGTCTCTTAACCTGCGAAATGGTCCTGATTAGTTAGTGACAAATCCTATCTGGTAACAGCCATTAAAACATACCAAGAGTACAGTGGATCGTACTTCAACACATTGAGAATCGTTGCAATTCCATCAATCTCGTTGCGCAAAACGTCCATAGTCACTTCACAGCATCGTCTGAAAACACCTTCCACCCCCACGATACCCATACCATCGACAAGATCCCTCGTGAGCCTGAATGGAACTGTCTCTGGAACGGCCAGAAGCTTTCCCTGATCAAACGCGATACCGAGATCAATATGAACAACTTCGCCGGTAAGGTTGTCGAGAAGGATGTTGTTACAATGTCGATCTCCTAGTCCCAGAACAAATCCAAGAATTGAGATAACAGCACTAGATCGCGAATACCGAGTCCGTGTCTCGAACCACACGTCTGGCGAATAATATCGTTCAAAGAAGTAGTGTCGTAGGACGGGATGAATGGCTCCCTCGATCTTGGCATATGCCGCAACGCGATCAGATACCGACGACTGCCTGCATTCCTCCATCTTTCTTCGAGCCTCGGAGTAATCCATGTCATCAGGACAGTATTTCTTGTGAAGAGGTACGAGCGTCTCCATCAATGGGACTGTATTCGACACAAACTCTATCATTCCCGCAGTAGGCCCGAATGGCACAACGCTGTAAGTTCGCACACGGAGCTCACGTCGCTTGGACTTCTTGCTAGCCACAAGAAACTCATTCACTTGGTCAAACACTTGCTCCATAATGGCGTCTTGTCGCAGATCATCGTTTCCACTTTTCAGCAGAGACGAAAACATTTTGCCACTGCTATCTGTGATTTCCAAAATCTTTGGCCGACTCAAACCTGAAGCAATGACAATATCACGCTTGATGGCCTGTATGACCGGTACGTTTTCCTCAGTATACTTTGAATCAGGTCGCAATGCGATATTAGCAGTGGGCCATGGGATGTGAAGGCCTGGTAATGTCGTCAACCACCACTCCTTCTCTGGAGGTTTAAGCTGAGTCAGGGAAAACTGCTTCCGGGTCTTGACACCCACAAAAGCGAGGTTGACAACCTGCGTGGACAGAGCTTCGATATTTCGAAGTAGTTCGACCCTGATTATTTTTCGTTGCGTCAATTGATCCCACATACTGCGTCCAGCTGCAGATCTGGCCAGTGTTTGCCGGTCTGTTTCACCTTCAGGAACAAACATAAGACCAATAAGTTGGTACAGTGAATGGAACGGATGATCCTCGCAAATCCGTGCAATGACTACGCGTAAGCTGGATTGGAATGCATCCTTTGAATTCATCAGTCGTGAAGACAGCTGATTTATCCAATGCACGAGCCGAATAGTCGGCACTACATCAGCGTACCGAGAGACCGTGTTACTGACAATAGGCTCATCACTGTGTGATAACCACAACGCACAAAAGCGAGACGCGTCGTTGTGGAGGCCTTTATCACTAGCGCATATGGCCTTAAGATAATACCGGATACTGTGCTTGAGATACTGCTGTTTGCGCTTCAGCAAACTTTGATACTCGCTGTCGTCAGCAGAGAACACTTTGTTAGCAACGCCCAGCTGCCTCGTGACCGACCGTATCTCTTCCTTATCCGTCAACGTCTTCACCAGCTTGTCAAGCTCTCGCACTTCTCTTTGTTTGAAGCTCCTGGACCTCTCCGCGTAAAGAATACTCTCTGTGAGAGATGAACTGCTTAGGCGATTGTCGCAGAACGTAGCAAATGAATGATAAACATTGGCACTTGTCTCTGCCGATTGAGGTAAGTGTTTCAAAAGATCAACAGCCTTGTCAAGGTAGTTTTCTCGTATGTACTCATCTGGCTCATGCTTCGCCGTCAAACTCCATTGAGCCAATGTTGCAAATACTTCTGAGCAACTATAAAGGCTGCTTCCCTTGATGAAGTCCAATCGGTTGGTAACACTTTTCAGCATTTCAATGGATGAACTTTGATCCCCAGTCATCCACAACACAGAGGCACTCTCAATAGCCGATGCAATCTCGATCGGGTATCTTTGAGACTCAGATAGTGATGCAGCACTATTTGTGAGCTTCTGGAGATTTATCGCGAACGCCATTGATCGTTGGGTGTGCCCGGCACTTACAGCTAGATCACCCGAAGTCTTCAATGACCCAGCGAGAGATAACAACACCTCAGCACGTAGAGGTGGGTTGATCTTTTTGGAAAGAGTCGACCATCCAATGTGTCTTGCAACCAGTAAGTCTTCAAACTCTCTAAAATCTTCATAATCCATCCATTTGGTGACACGATCATCCTGCCAATTCAAAAGTGTTTGGGAATGACTAAAATCACTAACAGACGCGAGCTCTTCGACCTCACGCACTGCAACTAGTGCATGAACAAAGTCTTGTCCCTTGTTGCCGGCGACATACTTCCTCCAAGCAGAGGAGTAGCAACTCTCAAATGCCTTCTGAATGTCAAGTGTTTCAAAAGAGTCCGAGTCATTTAGGGTCTTGAACATGTAGTATAAAATGTCATCCTTTGTCTCAAAGCTTTCGCCCCCCACAAGGTCCCATTGCCCGAGCCTCCAAAAATAAGACGACTCCGATCCCTCAGACCGTTGTGTGGTAGAATCATTGACAGACTGTGCCAATCGATACATACCAGCCGCAAGCAGAGAATCAGAAAGAGATGGAATGACGGAGCTAGTTGACATTGCAACAGGATCAGTATGATCATAGAGAGCCGACTCATAAGCCAGTAAACTCCAAGGATCACCCTCACGGGCCATGTTTCGAACGGCCAGATCCAACGAAGGAATCATCTTCCGGCCGTGTAAGAGATCCGGGTCATCAATGTTTTCACAGAGGAGCGACAGAAGATCAGTATCATAGGAAGATTTGGAACTCCATTGAAGCTCAAGCAATAACAGAGATGACTTAAATTTATCGACTTGGGCTGCAGACGACGCCAAATCTCCCCAGCTCATCTCCAACCGAGAGTTTCCAGGAACCAATCCGAATATTCTCAGATAGAGTATGACTTCAACCAGAAACCCTGTGACGGTCACATCAGAAGTCGCATTGGTTGCATGCTGTTGCAGAACAGAGATGAGCTGTTGCTTCACGACTGGCTCACCACGGACGGAAAGCATAAGCTGGGTCAAATATGGGAATATACTGGATGCAAACCCAGCAGCATTCCGTATTAAGCCTTCAAGGCCACTGAGATGTTCATCAAAGAGCACAAGATAATGTAGCAGGGACAGGCTTGCTGACACGGACCAGTCGTCAATATGAACTGCTCGAGGAGGGTCAAAGTGGAACGTTGATTGCGTTGTAGTGCTCGTGGAAATAGGTTGAAGAGTTCCAGCAAGAAATTGTTCCGGCAGGACACTGAGTAGTGCGCGACGACCCAACGGTGTCTTATACTGCAGCACCCTTACGCACTGTTCAGCAAAACCAAGCTCGAGAAAATCTCCACGGTATATGATACCCAATATCGTATCTAAGATGCCTGCAAACGAAGGATCAGATGCAAACCACTTGTCTCCTGAAGCAATGTCGCGGTTAATGCGGAAGTTGTATAAATCCACAAGGTCGCATTCTGGAGAAACCACCCTTTGTAACCGATGACAAGATGCACGAGCCGCTATCCTGCCAGTCCATACATCGAAGCCTTTCGACGGGGTAAACTTTCGACTAAGCTGAGTAAGATTGCGAGTGATATCGATTAAAAGCGCGTCATCAACATCTTTCATCAGATTATTGCGATACGAAGGTACTTTCTCCAGCTGGTCTGATAGTATTGACAAGCAGACCCGAAGACCAATGGGAAGCGGAGAGAACGCTGGAGGTATTGATTTGATCAATTGAAGAGCATGTGTATCAGAGAATACCCCCCTACCATTCACTGCAAATAAGCACGCTGTTTCGATTGGTGTGTTCTTCAGAGACATATAGTTGGTTTCCAGTATGGATAATATTGACCGTCCCATGCTCTCCTGTATTGGCAGATCGCCAAGACTAGGTGCTATAGCGACCGCCAAAGCATTGTCAAGATTTGGCAGGTCAACAATTGACAGTAGAACTTCGACAAGGGCTGTAGCGTCTGATCGAACTCCTGGATCGATGGCCAGCTTCGCGCAAGCTTGTATAGCAATATCTAGAGCATACCCGTGGATTAATTGCCCTTGTGATATGTGTAGAAGAAGCAAAAACTGACGAAGCGCTAGCTGCTTATCAGAAACGCTCTCATAACTGTAATCGACATCCAGGATTCGGCGGACAGCCTGTGTAAGCGCACCATCTGTCCATACACGCCCTTTTAACCCAGGACAAACCTCAAATATAGCTTCATAAGCATTGAAGAAATTACTTGTCGTGATCAAGGATGCATTAATTGGTCGCAAGCTCTCCAATGCTGAGTTCAAGGAAGCCAAATGCGATCCAGTTGCAAAATTGGGCACGAATTGAGATGCGTCCGTGACAGCCAACAACTCCGTGATAATTTCAGGACAGGATTGAGTAACAAGAGCCTCAAATTTTCGTTTGTTGAAGTAAGCTTTGAACTTGGAATCATCGAGGTTTTCGAAATAGCCTTGCTGCCAAACTCTGTATGCAACTATTTTAGCAAAGGATTTTGTCAGAATTTCAGGCCTTGGAAGACCAAGTAAGTCATGGACATGCTCCATCATACGGAGGCCTTCGTTGTCACCTCGAGACACATAGGTCGAGCAAACTACGGCCATGTTATCCCGCAAAAATTCAGACTCGGAAATGTCGAAAAACTTAAATGGTAAACCGGATACTTCACAATTATTTTGAAGAAGTAGAGGAACCAGCTTCTCGGCAATGCCATTTAGGAGATGGCTCTTTTTAGAAAGCCTCAATCGCGAATTAATGCGAGCTAAGCCAGAACGAACAAACTCTGAGAGGCTCTTATTCGCTTCATGCACTTGGAGGAGATCAAAGACTCGGTATACAACATTCGACTTGTCTGCATCGAAGGTGCTGTATAAATAGCACTTCACGGCATGATACTCTACGTCATCCCATGCAGCAGCTTTCAAGTTCAGCTTTAACTCTTCATAGAGCGAGATGCCGTCGTCCAAGGCAGAAATTCCACAAAACGTGGATAAATTGTTGGCAGAGGCAATTACGAAAGCATTATTCCCTTCTTTGCAAAGTTTCAGGAATGAATCTCTAGCAGTTCTCAGAAAAGCTTTATCCGATAGAGTATTTATCCGCAAAAGGAGTTGCAACAGCGATAGTCTTGCTTTAGGATGTACCACGGGAGCATCAAGTACCACTTTTACCAACCAGTAAAATATATCAGTTGAGTCCTGTAGAGTCGCGCCACTCATCCCTACGTTTGTACCAGAAGATAGACCCAACGAAAGCACCCTGGAGCACAAAACACAGCTTGCTTCGGACCGATTCCATACAGAGCTAGTCAGGAGGCTGGAACCTATGCTTCGTAATAGTGCTCTATAAGCAACACTATTATCAGGCCCAAAAGCTTGCTCCTCTATGAGAGCGATAACACAGGGGATTGTGACAATAGTCGAATCTGAAGACCGGCCTGTAGTGGTCAAAAATTCTTCCAGTTTATCAATGCTTCCAGCATGCATCAGCAACTGCAGCATTTCCCGAGATTGAGATAACTGACCAAACTGCGAAAATTGTAGAGAGTCAACAGTATGTGGCATTGATGGATCCATCTCTTCAGTACGACTTAGAGCGTCCATTGCCACAGTTAGGCAAGCACACAGGCCCTTAATGATGGCGACAAGTTTCCCTTCCTTCAGCTGACTGCGAAGCTGCCATAGGATTCCAACAAACTGCACTAACGGCTTTACATCATCCGCGAATATGTGAGATGTAGTTGCAATGGACGTCCCAATATCTGCAACCAGATTTTCGATATCAAGAGAGAAAGGGTCGGTATTGACGGTTTTTGAGAATCGAGTGGAATTAACCGAGCAGTTAACGAGGGTGCAAACAACTGCCACGTGAAGGAAGGTTCTCCAAGACTCATATTTTTCATTTGACTGAGTTAATTTGATACCCTCCCGGCAGAAATCCAGAAGGCTGTTTATCGAGAATAGTGGCGTAACAATCTCCAAATAAGAGGGGCACAGAGTATTCACAGTAGTTGACTGCCCGCTGAGATAAAACCATGCCGGCTCAGATCGTACTTCATGTACACTCTCCTCGCAGAAATCACCAGAATAAAGTGTAGCCAGCGAGATGGGTACCTGATGGGACAAGCCAGCAAACGCAAGCATCGTAGAAGATACCTCAATTGGTGATAGGGTGATGGAGTCTTTGATAGATGATGCTTGAATATGAAGTTTCCAAGATTCAATAAACCAGACAGGAAGCTTTTGTTTGGCTAATGAATGCAATCGAGGCCATTTTTGAGTTATCACGCATAGAGTCCTTGCAAGCATGAGAGAAGAGGAAGTAATCCGAGGCGTCTGATAGTCAAAGTGCTCCAACAAAGATTCAATGCTACTACGGGAGTTGGAGGCATCCACAATACCCGTTTGAAGAAGCATATCGATGCAGAATGATGAAGCAATACCGGCGGAGGAGTCGTTTAGGTACTGGTTGCACACTTTTAGTAGACTGTCAACGAGAGTCATAGGAGCTGGTCGGGATGCTGACCTAATAAGTGCCGCACAGCATAAGAGAGACCAACAAGCAGTTATAGTACTGGTAGCCTCAATACTGACAGTAACGAGATTCTCTATAAGAGCCCAATGGTCAGTTGCTTCAGCTGTCTGGCACCAGAGACACAGGCTCTGAAGGATTCGATCAAGAGAGGAGTCAGAGACAGTTGACAACCATCGTGAATATTGCGATTCTGCACTTCGAATACCCTTTGTAAACGTCCCCATGGAAAACAAGTCAGTCGAGCGTCTCATTCTTTTTCGCCTTTCGAATCCCTCATCGCCAGAAATTGAGTCGGGCGTGTAGTCTTCAATTAGCCGGACAATGCGAGATAGTGCTAGTGCCAGTAGCCAGGGACGCTTAGGAGCAGAGTCTGAAGCTCTGAAGCAGGTGAACACAAACCATGAGGGTATGGCGTGGTCAAAGTACGAAATTGGATGAGTTAGATCATTCATGCTGTCAAATAGGCAATCCTGGATTTCAATTTTGTCGTCGTAAGTTTCAATAAATAAAGTCGCGATGTTGGTAAGATGCGAGAAGACTTCATAGCTCGACAGTGAAGGGGGTTCCCAATCCATGGTGTCAGCTGTCGGTTCGCCTGAAGTCTCTGGCCGACCGACAGCACCCATATGCTTCAAAGGTCGGTAGGCATGTAAAATAAATAGGCAGATGTTATCCTTGAGACGAGACCCTCTAACAGGACCCAAAGATGCGATAGCTTCAATGCCCTTGACTGCCACTTCATGAGCAAATGTTAAATCCTCGAGCAGTGCCAGACGAAGAACCGTTGATAGACAAGAAAACACAATGGGATGACCAGACGATTCTTCTGAAATACTGGAGAGTAGGAAATACAGTCTTTTGTGGACGAACTTGATAACGTCGAGGTCCGTCGAGGTAACTCTGCGTAGAAGCACGTCTAAGCTCTCCAAGATATCCACAGCAGCATGAGGCAATCGTGTTCTGCGATGTAACAGATTAGATGAATCATTTGCCTTTTCTATACTCTTCAGAACAGCAAAGATAACGAGGGAGCAGAAATCAACGAGTCCAAGAAGCTCTGATGGCGGCATATGATCGAGGGCAGTCTCTTGTTGACAGACAACTAAAACAACAGCACCTAAAGGAGCTAATAGAGGCAAACATACGGTCGTAGAAGTGACCGGTAACAGCTCCATTACAGTGCTCAGCACCTGTCTAAGGGACTTCACCTTAAGTTTCTTGTAGCTGAGGTCGATGAGCTTTCGAAGGACAACGGCTCCATAGTTGAGTCTATTTGCCGATGGCGGGTCCGAGGGCGTTTCGTACTTGTCAATGTCTTGAAGGTATATTCGTCTGTCAGCGGATATAGACACATGTAGAGCCTGGATCAATGACAGCACCAACCGGTCGTCCAAACTGGAAACGTTGGTGGGGTTGGCTAGCAAGTGCTCCAGTTGCTCCTGGCCGTCAGTACGCGACTTGAGGCGTGGCGATTGAAGCAATTCTACGTTAGACATGACAATTGTTTTGTAATACTTACGTTTAATGGAGTCAATCGCGTTCATTGTCTGTTCATGACCGGCTCATGTCTGAGATGGTGAAGATGAGGAGACTATGAGCAACGGGTCTCCCTTACCCGTGATATTCAGGTCTCTGAACTGTGGAGAAGATAAAAGTATCATATGCTAATGCTATATACAATGCTAATCTATTAGTTGGATTTTGATGGAGGGTTGCGACGAATGATGTGGAACAAGTGGACGGATTCGCGAAAGTATTTGTCGAAGTCTTCGTGCTCTTTTATCTGAGTTAGTCCTGCGTGCAGGATGAAAAGTGTCAATTGACCCAGTATACACACCTCTTCGACGTTAAAATGTTTACGAATGGCCTGGGTTAGAACGTATACAAGGGATAGTGTTCAATATATATACCTTGAAGAATCGTACATCGGCCTGAGTTAGTTTTGATGGGATCATGGGACTTAACCACTCACTTTGCGACGTTTCTTATATGCCATTAGAACGGGGGTTCCGTTATTTGTTAGGTCGAGAAGAGTCTTCTCCAACAAAGGAAAAGCTGCTTCAAGGTATACACAGTCAGCAGCGAGAATAAGGTCTGCATCTTTGGCGTATTCGGGAAGTTCGTCACCCCTAAGGTTAGCACGAGCTTAGATAGTGGACGGAACAAACTCACCAGTTGAGAACAGCAGGTTTGACAATATCATCAGCACCATTGAGTTCAGTGTTTTTTTCCATTAGTGACATCATATTTCTGTGGTTAGAGATACGACACACCGTCTTAATACGATCTGTCTGCTTACTCTTGATCCGTGATCCAGATCGTCAGATCCTTTCGATGCTTCTCATTTAAAGCAATGGCAAGACTTGGTTAGACGCTCTGCTATTCACAATAACCACCATGATACGTACCCAACGAGTCCTGTTCCACTTCCAAGCTCCACAATGTTATGGATTCCCTCGGTTCCTTTACGAATCATGTAACGAGACAGAAGCTCTCCAGCAGGCCAAAGCTTGCCTCCACAGCCCGAGGCGCCGCCATCTTCATACACCTGAAGACCAGGCTCAGCAAGTAGGCCGTCAAAGGTCATATTCGATGTTCCAAGATTCTTCACGACTGGGATCGGTACGTAATCTGAAAGAAGACCGTCACCCCAGCCGTCAAAGTCTTGGCCCGGCAAATCTTGTGAATTTGCCATGCTTTCAACAGTCATGGTTGTATTGAAAGATGGATAGCAACAAGTTAATACTAATAGCAGCCAGAATGGCTACAAAAAGGTACAAATATGCTTGAAAACCGACGGTTCACGGTTAGCAAAAAAAAGAATATATATATAGCGATACTTGGTTTCGATCCAAGGACATCAGGGTTATGAGCCCTGCGCGCTTCCTCTGCGCCATATCGCTTATATATCAGAACGAAATACGCAGAGACAATATACGACCGTGCCGAGAGTCAGAGAAATATGGAAGACTCGACTGATGTGATTTAGTACCAGCTAGAACCAGAAGTTTTAGTTACATTGTACTCAAAACAGTACCATATAACCTACAATTGGTCATATTGGTACTTTAAACAGTAGCTGGATTCTTTCTGGTGCTCTTTCTAGTGTTCTTTCTAGTGTCTTTCAAGTGTTCTCTGAAGTGTTCTTTCAAGTGTTCTTTCCACAGAATCAATCTCATCAAGTACAGGAGACTCACGGTTCAGTTTCTTGTTACACTAACTTCAGTTTCAGTTCAAGTAACACTGCAACTAATTCTAAACCTATTAAATCCATCCAACACTTCTACACTCCACAGACTCAGACGTACAGATGCATTCATTCGTTTTAAATATTACACATCTTTAGGATTTTAGACCACGACACCAGAGTTGCTGGCAATACGGGGCCAAAGATCGGCACACTCCTTTCCAACAGGACCGGTAATAGCAGATCCCTTCATCTCACCCTTGGGGTTGACAATGACACCGGCGTTGTCCTCAAAGTAAAGGTAGATACCGTCTCTTCGGCGCCATGGCTTGGACTGACGCACAACAACAGCAGGCATAACCTTCTTACGCAGCTCAGGCTTTCCCTTCTTGACAGTGGCCATGACCATGTCACCGACACCAGCAGCGGGCAGACGGTTAAGACGAGCACCAATACCCTTGACGGAGATGATGTACAGGTTGCGGGCACCCGAGTTGTCGCAGCAGTTCATAACGGCTCCAACGGGGAGACCGAGCTGGGGTTAGTAGAGTTCGAGAGAGACAGAGAGACAGACTAGCTTCCTGTATGACTGCTATCTAGGCTGTTTTGTTTGTTGGACAACGAGTTGTTGTTGTTTTTTTTCTCTATGCTTTGACGACCTTTGAATCCAGTGACGTTTGACGACTTGGTATCTGTTCGGCAATCAGCCTAAGCAATAGACAGTAAAACGGCCAACAAAACAACAAAAACAAAGACAGGCGAGTATACTGGTATCTGTGTTTGCTAAACATACCGACATCCGGAACTTGTTACCGGCGGACTGAGCTTTTTGAGACATTGTGGATGGTGTCGAAAGTTGGTGAGACGAACTGGATATGCTGGGAGGGGGATTAATGGAGCTGAAAAGTTTGAGTCGCATTGTCCCAAATAGGCAGGTATAATTAGGGTAGGGGCAACATGATCAACTTGTTAGGGCTTAGCCCTATGTAGCACGGCTGTTCTATAGTACGGGCCCTTGGTAAGTTACTATTAATTATCATATTGAAAGCTAGCTGTATATTATATGGAGCAAGTTCAGCAGTCCAAATGCTTTATATGAGATATAATATTAAGTGGTTTAATGGTTGATCAGTTGAGCGTTGAAAGGTTGAATGTTGAAAGGTGACCGTTGATTGTTGAAGTTGAACACTCGATAACATACAGTCATTACACTTGATATACTATCTACTCTGTTCCATTTCTTGTATGGATGACATTTCGTATCGTAGAACTAATTGTTCAACTATCTATTATCTCGTCATATTCAACGTACCGATGGATCCCCGTATCACGTTGATTTCTGGTGACTGGAGCTACTGTCTTATAGCTAGACCCGAGGAACCTTCACTGTAATCTCATTAATCGTTAAGATTTATTGGTTGATGCTCAATGGCTCATATGATAGATACGAAACCGGGATCTTCTGGTACCTGGTGCCTAGTACCTGGTCTTAGTCATATCTATGATATCTATAAAATATCAACACAGTGCAAGAACAACTTGGATATTGATCTCGATGTTGGTTACTCTGACATGTAATATACTCATATCAACCTGGAAGCATTAATAGAGGATAGCATCAGTCATTATACTCAGACCTTGGTTCCCAGTTACTTGCTGGAATTATACGTATACTACTACAATCACAATCACCTGAAGACTAGAAGCTGACAGCACATTGTACAATGACAAAGCACACCAACAAATTACAAACAAAACATGCCATAGCTGTCAATTTAGTCGCTTATACAAAAAACATACCACAGCTGTCAATATAATCGCTTATACAATGCTCAAGCGGAGATTAGTGGTGACCGCCCTTAGGAGCCATGACGTACTCGTAGATGTTAAAGGCTGTGAATGCAACAACAGCAATGCCAAAACCGGGAAGAGCACCCTTGAAGCGATTGTAGCGAGTGAACGGTCCCTGTGTGCGCCAAGCCTCGCTGTTGTTAGATTTGTATGGTAATAACCTGGAGGTCGGGATGGTCTACCTCAACAATGTGCATGTCAATAGAAGCAAGTACCCAGAATACCGGATACTGAGGCAACCAAAACAAAACGCACACACAAATGGACCACCTCATCAATACTTACCGACGGGCCCAATTATCCTTGATCTCAGCCATTTCTAGTGATATAGCTGACGAACAGTAAGGAGAAGCGTTATTGAGAGAGACGTGATTGGTGAAATTGAACGTCGTTGAAGTCCCTAACCCTGATTTATATAGTGGCAGGGCAGCCGATCAATGGCATCTAATGCCTACTAACTACTAGCTTCTAACAGACCGTCCTCTCATATATAACTCATATCTCATGATCATTGGCATTAAGCGAGAGTGTCTGAAGACACGGGCTCAAAGTCGTACTGTGATGGTTCCGTGGATGGACTGTAAGGCTCGGATGCCTTTGTAGAAGCCACGGGTGGGAAGTACTTACGCTGCGGTTAATGACGGGTTCACTCAGCTCAAGGTAATAACTTACGTAGGAAACCCAAGCAATTAGGCATCCAAGCGTGCTACCAGATAGAACATCTGTGTAGTGATGTCGATAGTCTTGTGTTCGACTTATGGCAATATACAGAGCCACAAGAAGTGGTCTTTGTTAGAGAGGGGTTGTAGAGGACTCGGGTAGTACAGGATATGAAGAGCATTGACGAAACCAATACAGCATCAAATTGGGTCAACTTACGACAGACAGAACAATGTCTTGTAACCTTCGGAGTTTGGCCGGAAAGCTCCAAACTGACCCGATAGCCATAACGTCAGGTATAACATGCCTGAGAAGCTTGTCGACGAATGGCCGGATGGAGCGGATTTAAGGCCCTCATATACCGAGTCCATGTTGGCAGTGGTGCATACCTCGATAGAAACAGGCACACCTTTTGGAGTACCTGCTCGAGGAATGCATCTGGCCAGAAAATCCGGTCGCGGTCTTCCTATCCATAGCTTCATGATGTCGGTGAGAACGCCGTTAACAACAAAACACATGCCGAGGCCTAGCAGGGAAACGTAGATAAGACGAATACGGTTCCGACGGCGGGAAGCAATTGTTGGCAGAATCACTATAATAAGTCCTGGCATCACCTCAACAAATAACAGACACAACAGTATAGGCACTCGTTCTTTAGCAGCGTGTGGGAATCCAATAGACATATCATCAATATAAAACAGGCGTTCAAAAGGCCGAACCCATTCCAGCAAAACGTAAAACACTCCTAAGATAGCAACGACAGCCACGTCTCCTACAAACAACCGCATTGAAGTAAAAAACTCCAATTTCATCGCTTCAAAAAGCAAGGTCCAATGGTTCCCTGTTTCCAAAGCTGGTTAAGAAATGTGGGGTTGGGCCGTTACTTATATACCACCCCCTGAACCCGAGCCCCACTTACCAGCACTCCTCCTCAATACCAGAGTTTATCAGACGTAACTAGCCACTGAGCTTCACCTTTACTTGATATAGGACCTTTGACGATCCAGTCTATCCAGCTCTTGAATTGTTGTACCTTGGCATTGTCTTTGCTGTTGAATTGCCTTTGGAATCAATTGGCTGGCATCCATAATGGCGGATACGCTCCGAATCCTGCTCACAACCGATAATCATGTGGGATACAAAGAGACGGATCCAATTCGAGGTGACGACTCGGCAAACACTTTTGACGAGATCATGAGATTGGCACGCAAACACGAGGTCGACATGGTTCTTCAGGCGGGCGACTTGTTCCACGTCAACAAACCGTCCAAGAAGTCGCTGTTCCAGGTCATTCGTACACTTCGTCAAACATGCCTCGGTGACCGACCATGTCAAGTCGAGGTTCTAAATCATGGAACACTCTCGGTAGAGGAAGAGTATGCATTTTCCTAATCAACTAGGGGACTCTGAGCTAACGCAGTCTTAATTACGTCAACTATCTTGATCCTAACATAAACATTGATCTGCCGGTCTTTGGTATCAGCGGCAATCACGATGATGCTGGAGGTGTAAGTTTTGATCCATCTCCGTGCTACTTCCATCAACTAACAAAGCCTTCCATGCTGTCTCCGATGGATGTTCTAGCCGCCACAGGTCTCATCAACCACTATGGACGCATCGACGAGAATGATGATATCACGGTGACACCAGTACTGCTTCGTAAAGGCACCACGAAGTTGGCTCTTTACGGTCTTGCAAACGTCCGTGATGAGCGCTTATTTCGCACGTTTCGCTCGGGAAAAGTCAAGTTCTTGAGTCCAGAGACAATGTCAAACGACTGGTTTAATATCATGGCCGTTCATCAAAATCAGTATGTCTTTTGACTCACATGTCGAGTTGCCCTCTAACTAAAGCGCTGCCCGTACAGATACGGGGTATCTACCAGAAACATTTCTGCCCGATTTCATGGACGTCATTATATGGGGTCATGAGCACGATTGTCTTATTGATCCCGTAGTTAACCCCGAAATGGGGTTCAGCGTCATTCAGCCTGGAAGTTCAGTAGCCACAAGTCTCACAGACGGCGAAGCAAAACCAAAACATGTCGGAATACTATCAATTACCGGAAAGAAGTTCTCTTTGGAGAAGATACGTCTCAAGACGGTACGACCCTTTGCAATGGACACAGTGGTACTTTCCGAAGATTCCAAGATAGTTCCAGGACCGAAAAGTAAAGGTGATACCATTCGATGGCTAACTAAAAGAGTAGAGCAACTCATTGAACAAGCTAAAGCCGACTGGCAAGACGCCCAAGATCCCGAGAGCACTGCAGACTGCCCGCTGCCACTTGTACGCCTGCGTGTTGATTACAGTGGAGGATATATTGTGGAGAATCCTACCCGTTTCTCAAATCGGTTTGTCGACCGAGTTGCCAATGTCGACAATGTTGTGTCTTACTTTCGTCGAAAGGTTTCATCTGGAACGTCAACTCGCATCAAAGGACAAGATTTCGTGGCAACAACTGCTGGAACAGAGGGCCTCGACAACATCAAAGTACAAGCACTTGTCGAGGACTTCCTCAAAGATGAGAGCCTGAGAATTCTACACGAGGGAGGACTCGGCGAGGCCATTAGTGAATTTGTCGATAAGGATGAGAAGACAGCAGTCAAGGCATTTGTGGATATTTCGCTGAATGCTCAAATGGACGAAATATTGCGACTCGGCCTTAAAGAAGAAAAAGATATTGTTGAGGCTATTCACAAGATATCTATAGATGCTACTCAAGCAAAGGCGATGGCGGCGTCTATCACTCCCGAGACGACTGCTGCGCCCAAACGGAGCGGAACAGCACCAAAAGCAAAAGCCACACGGGCACGAACTACAACAGCCCGCCAGATGAGAAAAGCTCCAATGAGTAAGGCAACAATATCAGATGACGAAGAAGATGATGATGAAGATGAGCTTGAAGCTGTGGTATCTGACGATGATGGTAATGATGATGACGTTGACATGCAAGTATCTAGTGACAGCGAATTCGAGGTCGAAGTCACAGAGGAGGCGCCAAAGCCGCGCAAAGCTCCAGCCCGGAAAGTTGCGATACGCAAAGCTCCTGTGAAGCCGAAGACGGTTGCAAAACCCAAAGTTGCGGCCAAGCAGAAACCGGCGCCGAAGTCTGCACCCAAACCGGTAGCGAGACCTGTATCTCAGAGGGCAACAACGAGCCGTGCAACAGTCAAAGAATCTCCTGCTGAGGCTATGGTGATAGATGATGATGTGAGTAATTTTTTTTTATGATTGATGGGCTTTGCGTTTTCGTTATTCTAACAACAGGAGTCTGATTCTGATGATGGGTTCATTTGAAGGGGGGGTAGTTGATCCAAGTACCTGATGCAGGTGTCCCGTCGCACTGCTAAGTCTTGGAGGCGATTGTGCATTTTGAGGCTATTTTTAACGAGGTACCCATGGAACAACACTCTTTTGTTTGGTCCTTACTTCACCGTCAGCTCGTCAGCTCAGGGGGGATCCAGGGGTACAGATAAGGGTACGGGTCGGAATTGACTGTGAGAGTTGCTGGGATTTTCCTACTTGTCACACCATACAAAGTAGTCTGGATGAGGCCGACAACGTCGTTGTTCAAGGCGTATGTGGCATTGTTTACTCGGCCCAATTGTGGACTGTGTGATGCGGGCAAGGTAGTGCTTACTGAGGCATGGGAAGTAAGCCCTCGCAAGTTTGAGTATGTCGAGGTTGACATAACCCAACCGCACAACAAAAAATGGCACGATCTGTATGCTTTTGATGTGCCAGTCGTTCATTTTAATGGTACAGGGCCGGCAGATGTGGAGAGTCCAATAGTTCGACTAATGCATCGGCTCACAGTGAAAGAAGCTTTAGCAGCACTAGACAAAGCTGAGGGCCAGCTGTGAGTAGCTATTGTACGACAGATCAGCTATTGCTTCACTTTTCACTGGACGACATATCAGCTTCGACACACCAGCTATTACTTCACCAGCTATTACTTCACCAGCTATTACTTTGCCATACCAGCTACTAATTACGTCACCCTTATCACTAGGACAGATCAGCTATTGCTTCACCAGCTACTACTTCAACATTAGTTCACCCCCTGAATCATCAAGTCTTAAATAGCATTACTATGATAGCATCACTAGGATGCATAAAACAAAACCAAAAATTGCACACACGGACTGCGTACGAGTAATAAAATAATAGAGAAATCGTGTAATACGAGTCTCGGTAGGTAGCAAAGAAGGGGCCCCTCAACTAGAACTTTAGGTCTAATCCGACGTGGATTCCTTGCCTTTTCCATGCTTGTTGCGAATATGTTGCATCATATTGTCTTTACGCGAAAAGACCCGAGCACACATATCACATTTGAAATCTTTCTGGCCATGATGCATGGTTTCAACGTGGCGGAACAGATGCTCACGACGAGCAAACGAGCGACCACAATTTTGGCAGTTGAAGTTCTTCTTCATCATAGCACTTGTCTTGGTAGCCGATGCTAACCGTAGTACATCGCGGCCTGGAATGTACATGGCATAGTCGATTTGACCAGGATGAACGTCCATATCGGGCATATGTTGCATCATACTCATATCTTGTGGAGATCTTGGAGGACTTGACTTGATTGCACCGAGGCCGTGTGATGGGTGTGGGTAGTATTCTTCGTCGTACTCGTTGACACTGTAATCATCATAGTATGTACCTCCCTGGCGATGGCGTTTACGAGGAGAGTCTGGGTCGTCGGCAGATAGGCTATCGGAGCTTGGTTTTCGGCGGAGGCTCATAAGGACCATAGCGGCCGCGTTGACTTCGGACATTGAGGAAGGGCCGCTTAAGGGGGGAGGATGGATCGATGGTGCAGAGTGGAAGTTGAGCATATGAGGAATTAGAGGAAAAGGATGTCGGGTGCCCAAGTCGTAGGATATCGAGTTTTGCGTGGGGTCTTGTCTTGTTTTCTGGAGTGACCGTTGCTCTTCGTTTGCTTGGGTTTCCTTGTCAGCAGAGACCGAATGGGGGGGGGGAGGTCAAGTCAAAGCAAATAGTTGAGCGAATAAAGAAACCAAAGACCAAAAACAAGCTACTGACAGTAATCAATAACAACAACAGCCAGTAAAGCTTTTGCCAATGAGGAAGAAAACACCCAAGCCTTCAGTTGGTCTCTTGGGTAAATGGTGTTTTCAGGGGGAAAGTAAGCGGGAGAAAGGGCGTTTTCAGGGGGTGGGAGTTCAGGGGGCTGGGTTTCATGGGTGCCTCGTCGCAGGTTAGGCAACTAAGCTTTGGAGCGGAGAGAGGGGGTGTTAATGAATGGAAATTTTTATCAGTGATATTGAATACATAAACCAGATTAATCAGTGTGAATTTAGTAGTAAAAAGCAGTTTACTACGGGGGTTTTTGTCGACTCTCACTCATGTTTCCCATATCTAATATGGTAGATAGTTTGTTTGAGTCTCGATAAGCTAGATGGACGTTATGGTGGTGCTCATGACGGTAATAATAGCAATCAACAGAATATTCATAGTCTCTAGAGTCTTGTATAAAGCATTTTCATCTTGTTTATGACCTCATTATCCCGTCTTCTAGTCCCTCTTTCATCTTCCTCACAGTCACTTAACGCTTGCTTTTTACTCAGGGGGTCGCATGGTGCATACAATGACAAACACAATTGCTTGACAAGGTGACAATTTGACATCAAACAACAAGATCAATCCACACTACAATTACGTGTTAACCTCGATTATAATTCTTTTGTACCAGCTACTGAGGGCCCTCCTTCTTACTCTCGGTCTCTTCACCAGGAGTATTGCGGCAAGGGTCGGACTTCCTAATCGGGGAATTCCAGGGGGTGAGCCCTCCTGATGCGTACAGCTGAGTCTTGTATGAATTGAAGGTCAATTACACGAGTATTGGAATGACACACAAATGGATCCATGTATTTTATGACAGATTTGTATGTAGTCGATTATCTCGGAATCTAGCTATCAGCACCTCACACCGTTTACTGCATTACATATCCTCAGTATTACTTCCTATACCTTGTCAAACCCTGAAACGTCTGTACATTCTCCGGTAACCAAAGCTCTTTGTACCATTTTCTTTACAAAGCTATAACTTAAAGTATATTTTTATACTAACATAAATAATACGATGAATTAGATCCACTGTTGAAGCTCTTTTTTTTGTGCCCTTTCTATCATACTCCAGCTCTCTACTTGAATCCTTGCTCTGATACATATGGCTCCAACTGTTTCACAGATACTCTTCAATTTACTCCATTTGTACCTTTCACCTCTATAATCTTTCTTTGATTCGTTCTCATTTAACTCATTTACGTTGATTCCTCATTATCTCGTATAGTTGGTACTTCTTTCAGTCCATGGAGGATATTCCCCCCTACCCGCCTAACCCCAACACCCTATCTTATCGTTTTGCTTGTTGCTTCATCTCCACTCAAAGCCATGTCTCGTCAATAAACACGGTATGTAGATGTATTGTACGCAGCTGCGTTCTAACCAAAGACAATCTTTGAACCTCATGACGCTTCCACAGGATCTACTGGAGATCCAGGCTAATGAGGTCGAGGCTCTAAGAGCCATTTACATGGACGATTTCGAAGACTGCCCAGTACAACAAACTGCATGGAACGTGGGTATTAGCAACAACATGATCCTAAAACCAAGCTAACTGTAAGAAAACACCGAGTCCTTCTTTCAAAATCCTGGCCAAACCTACTGATCACGATGAATCGAGTCCAAGCCTGGCCATCAAGGTCGTCATGTCTGCTACCTACCCGAAATCATTACCTCAAATAACAGTGCTAGACCCGCGCAACTTGCATCCAAAACAGGTCGAAAATATCCGCCAACTCATTGACCGAACTGCAAAGGCTTGCATTGGTGGTGAAATGATTTATGAAATTGTTACAGCTGTCCAGGAGCAGCTCTATGAGTACCAGCGAATGGACCTAGAAGCTCCTAGCCTCGACGAGGTACGTCTTAAGCGCATCCAGGAAGAAGAGGAGCAAAAGCGCCGTCAAAAAGAAGAAGAGCGTCAGCGCCAGGAAGCTGAATCTCAAGAAGAGCAACTCATGTTGAACCAGATGGTCAAAGAAGAGCTCAAGCGTCGTGAGCACCTTCACATTGGTGCCAACGCCTCTCCTACCTACAACATGGACGGTGACCTCGAACCACCAGTGGAAGACGAGGAGCTCTTCAGCACAGCCAAGTCTGATGATTCTGATATTGTGACATTTGATCGTGTAGTAACTGTCCGTCGCACAAATGGTTCGGTGGTCCGGTTCCGTCAGGTCGGAGGAAAAATCGCTACAACAAGCAGCGCTTTCGGTAATAACTTTATTGTCAAGCCGCTTCTGTCTCGGACTCCCTCATTGTCGGAACAGGACGATACTTTGCTGCTACTTTCTGAGATTGATCTCGAGCATGCATACTGGACCTCCGTAGAAGGCCGACGACTCGTCCACTCGCTCGAGGAGCAGCTGGACAAGCTCCGAGATTTCCGCCACGAAAACATTGTTCCTCTCTATGAAGCCAAGATTGAAAGCAGGACTTTTGCTGAGCACTCACAGGGATGGAAGGTCTATTTATTATCACAGTACTCACCAATGGGCTCGCTTAGCGACCTGTTAAATGCTGTCCAAGACCTGAGTCCAAAAGTGGCCCGCAATTGGGCTATCCAGATTCTGGAGGGCCTCCATGCTCTTTATTCTGCCGGCTTTGTCCACCGGAATTTGACAGTCCACAACATCATGCTTTCTCGAAACAAGGACCTCGGCGAGACAACGATTAAACTCGATTCAGCTGTATACGGCGCCATACTTTTGAAGATGATCAAATCACATCCTTTCAACTCTTCCTCTCATCAGGGCTTAGCTCCGTCGTTGCCACCAGACTGGATGCCACCAGAGCTGGGTACAGACTCCAATGCTGAACCAAGCACTAAATCGGATATCTGGACTTTCGGAGTGACATTTGTGCAGATGATAAGCGGCAAGTCTGTGGTCAGTGACTTTGACAATCCCGCAGACTACATGGCTTCAGCCCAATTTTCAGATCTCCTCCATACTTTTCTTGAGGCAGTTTTCACAAAGATCCCGAAAAAGCGTCCATCTGCTGCCGAGCTCCTGCGTTCCCAGTTTCTTCGTGCTGATCCTGCAACTCTGAGAGACGATCTAAAGAAACCGATCTTGGACAGAGACCTACCATCTTCAGACCGCCAAGTTCAAGTATCCTCAAGGCGAACCTCTTTCAACAAGCGCAAGAGTTTCAATTCTGATCGCCGATCTGGCATACATGCATTTTCAAGGTATGCTAACGACTTTGACGAAGCTGCAGTGCTTGGTAGAGGCGGCTTTGGTGAAGTTGTCAAAGCTCGCAACAAAGTTGATGGAAGAGCTTACGCCATCAAAAAGGTCCGCGCGACTGCTGACCAGCTGACAAACATCCTGCAAGAAGTGTGGCTTCTCTCACGTCTAAATCACCAATATGTCGTGCGCTATTTCACTGCATGGCTAGAGGATGATTTCTCCATTGTTCAGGAAGATGACGCTATCTCTGTTACCAGTGAATCCAGTGATGAAGACGACTATCTCCCAGCTGCCAGTGGCTCTGGCACCCGAAGCCAGACTCGTGACGGTTCGTTAACAGCCTCTCTCAGTAATCTCCGCTTTAATGACCTTTCTAGCATTGATGTTCCATATGATTTCATGTCAAACTCGATGTTAGAAGGAATGCCCGAGATTCATTTTGGCTCGAGAAGCGACGGTGATGATGACGATGATGATGACGATGACGATGACGACGAAGTGACGGACGACAATGACAAAAGCCTGAAGCCTATTGCAGGCTCTAGACCTGACCTTCGACCCAGACCACCTGTTATCCAATCAACCAGCACATTGTATATTCAGATGGAGTATTGCGAAAAGCACACACTTGCTGACCTTATTCGGGATAGTCTTTACACTCAACCTGACGAATATTGGAGGCTATTCCGACAGGTCGTCGAAGGTCTCAGTCATATCCACGGAGAAGGTGTCATTCACCGTGATTTGAAGCCGATGAATATCTTCATAGACCAAGCGCGAAACGTCAAAATTGGTGACTTCGGTCTTGCAAAAAGCACTGTTTTGACTACTTCCTCGATATCACAGAATCCAGAAGCCGGCAGCCTTGGGGATGAGTTGACAACAGGTGTGGGAACATCACTCTACGTCGCAGTTGAGGTGCTTAGCACTGGCGGGCAGAACTATAACTCGAAAGTAGATATGTATTCACTGGGTGTCATCTTTTTTGAAATGGTGTACCCGATGAACACCCATATGGAGCGGGTAAATACCATCAAGGCTCTTCGCCTTCCAGACGTCGAGTTCCCATCCGGTTTTAAAGGACCAAGATACGATGCAGAACGCAAAATTGTACGCTCTCTTCTTGATCATTCGCCCAGCCAGCGCCCATCCGCTCCACAACTGCTCAAATCGGGCATTATTCCCATCCCAGAGAAGGACGAAGCAATGAAGGCCGTCCTTCGAAGTCTAGTGGATCCGAACCCCAACTCGCCGTGGCTGTATGATGTTTGCAATGCTCTGTTCTCAAGACCGCTTCCTTCGGTGCAGAGAGTTTTGTATGATCGATCTGGCACAGACCAGAAGAAAACGAGGTTGGTATGCGCTGAAGATAGACTGTTAAGAACAGCTGTTGTTCAGGCCATTACTGCTATCTTTGAGAAACATGGTTCTGTTGAAAACTCTGACCGCTCAGCCATCTTTCCAAGGTCAATTCTGTATCATTCCAGCAATGTGATGGAACTGATGGATTCTACAGGAACAATACTGCAGCTGCCTTACGATCTCACTTTACCTTTTGCGCGCCGCCTTGCTGAGTCGATCCCTTCGTTTCAAAAGAGCTACACATTCGGTACTGTATTCCGCTCTGACATGCGGAATAAGGGCTCCCACCCCATCACTGTCAGCGAAGTTGACTTTGACTACGTATCGGTGGAAAGCTCGAGTGCGGTATACGAGGAAGCAGAGACATTGAGAGTACTAGACGAAATTGTCGATATGCTCCCATGCTTCAAACCCAACTCTGTTGGTTTCTACATTAATCATTGGGACATTCTTCATGAGATTTTGGAATTTTGTGGTTTTACTGGCGCACAGAAAACTTCAGCATTACTTCTTTTGGGACAGACTGGTCAAGGTCCCGCTAGGGATGCAGTTCGCAAAGAGCTTTTGTCGAAGTCAACTCTTTCAGCGACTGCGCTAAACACGCTTGAGCTCTTTGGTTTCAGGGAAGAGGTAGACCGAGCTGAGCTGAAGCTCATCAAGCTCTTGGAAGGAAAAGAACTAAGCAGATCGTTCAAGGAAGCCTTGATTAATGTTCGCATGGTCGTCAGTACATTGGACCGGTTGGGTATCACTAAGAGAGTCTACCTAGCTCCATTGAGCAACTATAACGACTCATTCTACCAGTCTGGAATTATGTTCCAGGCTGTATTTGAAGAGAAGCAATCGAGAAGCATCGTCGCCGCTGGTGGTCGTTATGATAAGCTTGTTCGCAGTTTTAGAAACACGACTTTGGACCACGCTACACGCACAGCCCATGCTGTTGGTTTCAATCTTGCACTTGACAAGATAATTGATAGTATGGCAACATTTCGCGATGCATGTTTGCGGAAAATGGCACTTAGAGGGAAACCTGTGGCTGATGCCGGCGCTCTCAGTGTCTGGCAGCGACCTCGGTGTGATGTCCTTGTTTCGAGCTTCAATCCCTCGAACATAAGAGGATTATGTGTTGATATTTTACGTGATTTGTGGGATCACGGCATCCGCGCGGACCTTATTACTGAAGGACATTCATCCGAAGCTCTCGTAGCACGGGCTCGCGAAGATAGCATTAACTGGATTGTGATTGCTAAACAGATGAACAACTATGCGCCATCCGGAAACTACAAGCCTCTGCGAGTCAAGAATATTGCAGAAGGCCGAGATACGGACGTAGCCCTTGAAGAGCTCATCAGTCACTTGACTGTGGAGATTGCGGACCGGAACCGGATTCTCAACGCTGCAACTGCTAGCGCCTCGGGTAACAACTCGTCTGGGGCACTTGGTGTGACGTCCAGCAATCCCATGTCTTCAGGTACTACTTTTGTGCCGTCTCCGATGCTGAAGGGTCTTGATACAAACAACGAGAATGGAGCATTTTCTCACGAGAGTCCGTCATCTCCATCGAGCAGCAGTCGTGGTGCCTCTGGTAGCGTTGGGAAGATCACAGTTTTGAGCGAGAGCGGTAAGCTGAAGGGCGGAAAGAAGAACCGGTGGTTGCTAGAAGACAACAGTCGAACAGCATTGAATCAATATCTCAAGGAACTGTCCAGTGCGCCTGTATACTCACTTGATGTGCGCCATGAAGTTCTAGAAGTCATTTGCTCTACAGCACCGGACCAACCAGATGAGTGGAAACGCAAGGTGGTTGGAGGCCATCCGACCCAGAAGGCCTATCTTATGAATATCCAGGGGGTATTAGCAAAGGAGAAGAGCAGAGGCACTGAATACGTTGTTTTATATGCTTCAAAGTCCGACAGCATCTGTATATATAACCTACGTAACTAAGCTAAGCATTTTAATGGGGTTTTATTACTCCATTGAGTTACTGTCGTAATCAAAAATGACGGGTAATAAATAGATGAGATTGAAACATGGACAACAACGACATCAAGGATAAATTGTACAATACAATCAATACGAGCAACGATAAATGTCGCCTTGACTCCTCGATACAATTACCTCCCCTATACGACATGACAGCCACCCTTGCCGCTATCTTATCGATTTGATGCTAAAACTTGTACTGAAAGTCATACTCACCGCCAATGAGAGAAACGCATTGATAAAGCGTGAAAATATGTAGGTTTAACTGAATAAGTCTTTGCTTTATAACAGAACTTGTCCTTTTTTACTATTCACTGTATCACCCAGTAGTTCCCTGTCCTATAACAGTAATTCGAATAGGATGACTATAATTGCACAATGGACATATGGTCAGCCGCTCTATACGCACATATATGATTCAATTGGCTATCAGAATACCATTGAGTAGTTTGATCTGTTCATCCTGTACCTGACTTTGGCTAATTCTCTCTTAAGAACAGTCCAGCACCTGTTCGACATTCTGGTAAGTGTGATATTGCCCTTACCCCGACACAGCCATGTTACCCTGTCCAGGTGCTTCCCCCACAATCGCATTATCACGGCAACTGTCTGTCTGCCTCACTCGGTGTACTTGCGCCGAATAACCTGTCAATTGAGCCCAGCCGGCCAGTCTGCCTGTTCTGCTGTTCCAGGAAGCCTGTGCGGCCGCGCATTGACCTGTTTTTTTCTTGATCTTTGTACACCTCGTTCACCATGTCCCTGCCTACCCCGCCATTCACGGTCAAGGCCCTGTATCCCTACGACTCGGACCATTCCGAGGACCTCACGTTTGCTGTGGGTCAGAAGATCCGTGTCACGTCCGTTGAGGATGCTGAATGGCTTTCTGGTCAGTACCTCGATGACCCATCGCACCAGGGAATGTTTCCTGTCAACTTTGTCGAGGTCATTCCTGAACCGCCTGCCACCCCCGTAGTTCCTGCTCGCATTGTAAAGGCTCCTCCACCTGCTGCACCCGTTGCTGCTACACCCGCTGCTGCTGCTGTTACACGTGCACCTGCTGTCGCTTCCGCTTCCGCTACTGATGACTGGTCCGACGACGAAGCCGATGAAGATGACGCTCCGGCAAAGACTATTAGTCTCAAACCGCCATCGGAAGCTCAGGATGCAGAGTATGAGCCGGAACACGAGGAGACGCCATTGTCAACTCCCCAGCCACTATCACACACTCATGAAGCCGCAGCACCCGTTTCTAATGAGTCCGAAGATGCCGACACCTCCCCCGCTACTCTGGCTCATAAACTCGAGGCAACGACTCTTGACGCCTCGCCTCCAAAGATCGCTGTGATGTCGCTCAACAAGACAGCCATGGGTCCCAGAGTCACACCTATTCAGCACTCTGAGCACTCTCAGCACTCTCAGCACTCTCAACACTCGCAACACTCTGAACACTCTGAACACTCTGAAGACGCTGTACCAAAGCCTGTGGCCAAGACATCATCTTTTCGTGACAGAATTGCTGCTTTCAACGTCCAGTCGGATGCTCCTATTGCACCGTCTGGCCAGAAACTGCCGAGCTCCTTCTCCAGGAAGGGATTTGTTCCAAGTGCAAACTCTTACGTCCCCAGTGCCCATCAGCCAAGTTCTCCTTCACTTCCCCGAACAGCTACTATGCCGACATCTCCGCCTGTAAATGCCGAACAACCAGTGCAGGCATCTTCGCCTAGTAACGAGGATCAAGAGGAGGATGACCTTCCTAAAATGAGCCTTCGTGACCGTATTCGCCTTCTCCAGCAGCAACAGCAGGAAGAACAAGACCGCGCTGAAGCTGCTGCTCAGCGCAAGAAGCAGAAGGCTAAAGCCAAGAAACCGGCTCCTCCTCCACCTGCTCAATCTGCCGAACCCACCGAGCCCGTTTCTGGAAAGGATGCTGCCGAAAATGTAGGCGGACCGGCTCCTCTCGAGCGAACGACCTCGAGCAGTTCGCGTCGTGAGCTCGAACACACACGCACCGGTGGCTCCATGGCGTCAGCCATGTCTCCCCAGACTACTGGTCAGTCGGTTCTTAGCCCGCACTCCACTGGCGACGATCATGCTCATCATTCGCCACCACGCCGCCGTTCATCCATCAAGAGCCCCGATAAGACATCAGAAGTCGACCGTCTTGGCGAAGGAACGGTTCCTGCTTCATTTGTGCCTCCTGTACCGCAACACGCCCCTGCCATTGCAGAGGATGATGAAGACGAGGCTCCGGTTGGTGACGAGGCTCGTGACGAAGAGGATGACGAGGCCCGAGACGAGGAAGAAGGCGATGAAGACGATGATGATGACGAATCGGATGAAGAGGATGAAGAAGAGGCTCGCCGCATTGCTCTTCGCGAACGTATGGCCAAGATCTCTGCAGGTGGAATGGGAATGGGAATGAACCTTGGTATGTTCATGAACCCTGGCTTCCCTTCGGCTGGTGGAGCTGCTCCTAAGCCAGCAAAGAAGAAGAAGAAGAGTGCAAAGCCTGCTGAGGATGCTGAAGAAGATGTCTCACACCATCCAGCTCCTGTACCGATGTTCCCTTTTGCTGATCCAAATGCCCTTGCGGCTCTCCGCAAGCCTGATCAAGGCGCTGAGCCGGAAGAAGCTGAGCCAGAGCGGGCTGCGCCAGAGGAAGCTGCGCCAGAGGAAGCTGAGCCAGAGGAAGCGGAGCAAATTGCATCTCCTCAACAGCCTCCTGTGCCGGCTCCTATTGCTGTTCCTGCTTCGCCTGCACCTACATCCGCACCTGCTCCTCCCTTGCGCTCGCCCACTGATTGTAAGTGTATTGACTTTGTTCTTGGTCCTGTTATTAACGCAGATCGTCCTCAAGGTGAGTTTGGTACTGGAAATCATGCGATAGATGAAGTAATCGAAGGTAAGTTTGTTTTGCACAAATTACTGTAGCGGTACTAACTCAGATGAACTAGGAGACGATGAGCATTCCGAGTCTGATCGCCTAGTGTCGGCGCCAGCGCCGCCATCACCCACTGATAACAGGCGTGCGTCTTACATCAGTGGCAGCCGAGTTATACCTCCTATCCCGACATCTCCTGAAGCTAGATTGACGCGGCGATCTGCGACGTTTGATTCGCCAACTTCTACGACGGGCCCATCTCTGCGCAAGGCCAGTACTTTCAGCGCTTCTAGTGGTTACAGCTACGAAGAGGGAGGTGAAGATATTGATACGATCCACCGCGGTACAACGCGACCCTTAGAAGCGGATGGCACAGGGTATGACGCAGATAACGACACCGCTGCTGAGAGCTCTCCCGGTCTAGGTAGACATGCTTTTGCACCCCCTCCGCCACCACCACCTGCTTCAGCAGCTCCGCCAGTTCCGCCAGTTCCTCCGGGTCCTGAGGCACCCGAGATTCATGCCGCATCACGCAGCGTTCCTCCTCCGCCAAGTGGACGCCCAGCACCGCCTCCAATTCCTGCCGTTCCTCATGCTCCTCCTGAAGTGCCGTCTGTGTATCATGCACCGCCTCCTCCTCCGGCTGTGTCTTCACCACCACCACCACCACCACCACCGTCTGCTCACAGCCGTGGTCCTCCTCCAGCACCTTTGTCCGGTGCTCCTCCTATCCCCAGCATTCCGCCAATTCCTGGAACGGCAGCACCTCGTGGGCCACCACCGCCACCTCCAGCAGGACAGTCGCTTGCGTACGGTGCGTCTACCGAGTCGCTAGCAGACTCTGATGAGTCTGATACGACAGAGTACATTGATAGTGTCAACAACAGCACTCCAGCATTTGATACTCCGGCGTCGGTGCCTCCTCCCCCACCACCAACATCTGCAGTTCCAATTGCACCTCGACGTTCAACAACGTCTTCTGATAGACAGCGCAGCAGTCTCGAAGGACCTTCTTATATTGCCAAAGACATTGATCTCGACTTGAAGTCGCAGTGGTGGACGGTTCCTAACGGGGTGCCTGGCTCTATTGTTCATCACCCTGCAGCTTTGCATGAGGTTGATGAGAATGTGACGACGAAGCGAGGTGGTAAGGTGATTGTTGCGCGAGATATCTACATATTGTACCAGGACTATTCGCAGACTACAGTGTCGGTACACTTTGAGCAGCATGACCCTGTTAACACTGTGACATTTGAGCAGACGCACACGGCACCACCATCGTGGCGTCAAGACCAGCTTGAAGCTGCGTACAACAAGTACGCGTCCAAAGTTCTTGAGTTGGCGCATCATCCTACACCAGGAGCAGACTATGTGCCAGACTTATTGCGTCGCATTCCTGGAGTGCTACCGTCAATTGGACGACAATCTCATGGAGCACTTGTGTATGACAATCTTGCCAATGCCACGGTTCGCCAATTGGATGAGATACGTCCTGGAGACATTGTTGCGTTCCGCAATGCAAAGTTCCAGGGCCACAAGGGAGGACTTCACCAGAAGTACACGACCGAGGTCGGCAAGCCTGCATCTCTGTTAGCAGTCGTTTACGAATGGGATGGCACCAAGAAGAAGGTACGAGTGCTTGAACATGTTGATGTACGCAGCAACAAGATCAAACAGGAGAGTTACCGTCTTGGTGATCTCAAGAGCGGTGAAGTGCGGATCTTCCGTGTTGTTGGTCGTGATTACGTTGGCTGGGAGTAAGAAGAGGATCAGTTCTATACAACTGTAGCAGGACTTCGAATATACTCTGGACCTATATAGTCGTATTGACGTGAATGAGGCTCTATTCTGAGAATAAGAGTCATGTTAAGAAGGAATGCTTGAAAGTCATGGCAACAAAGGCTTTACTTATGACTGTAAAGTTATGTTGAGAAGGAACGACTATAAGTCATGTTAAGAAGCTGTTCTCATGACTATAAGTCATCTTAACAATGGTATGACTATAAGTCATGTTAAGATGCTTTACTCATGACTATAAGTCATCTTAACGAAGCTTTACTTATATTCATTACTCAAGTCATATTAACAAAGGTATACTACTATAGAAGTCATGGAGCACTATATCGTTACGCTATCGCTACGATATCATAGTATAGAAGACTATCTACAAGTTAACTGGATCTTTACCTCACTATAAGCACATGTGATGATGTCGTTGCTCATTATGCCACTATGAAAATACTTCGGATCATGATGAATAGTGGCATCAGGTGCCTATGATTTTGTAGTCGAGCTACTGAACCACAGTTGGCCCTCACCCATCAGTGGCATATTGCAGTGACAGCACTGCCACTTCAGTGGCATGGCAGAGTCAACCACCACAAAGGCGATGTGGCACAATTCTGGGGAACGCGTCAAGTACTCAACACTCGACAGACCCCCCCCTTAAAAAGCACCGGTTTCAGTGGTCAGTACCCCCTTTGCACGCACACGCGCAAGCCGTGGTAGCATGGCGACTATTGAGTGGTTAGTAGCAGCTCACGTGCGACAGGACCGTTGGCGATTGCGTGCTTGGGCCGAGATTTACACGGGTTTCAGCCGCGTTCACATGTGAAAAAAGTCCGGCGGGGCTCCGTGGTAAGGGCAGTTCCTGGAAAAAAAATGATCTCTGTTGGGTAGACGGTGCAAAAGTATATAAAAGAGGGGCCGTTCGCTCCTTTTTTTTTATTTTTTGTTTCCTTTATTTCCTTCTTCACTGCTCCACTACTGGTTTTAGTGTTTTGCAAAAGACAAAGAGAACAAAATAAAACCTCCACACCCAGTCACACCTAAAACCACACAATCATGACTGCTTCTTCTGAGACCTTCTTCTTCACCTCTGAGTCTGTCGGTGAGGGACACCCCGACAAGATCTGTGACCAGGTATCGGATGCTATTCTCGACGCGTGTCTTACTGCCGACCCCCTTTCTAAGGTCGCTTGTGAGACTGCTGCCAAGACTGGTATGATTATGGTGTTTGGTGAGATCACCACTAGCGCCCAGCTCGACTACCAGAAGATTGTGCGTGACACCATCAAGCAGATTGGTTACGATGACTCGGCAAAGGGCTTTGACTACAAGACTTGTAATGTGCTTGTTGCCATCGAGCAGCAGTCGCCCGATATTGCTCAGGGTTTGCACTACGAGAAGGCTCTTGAGGAGCTCGGTGCTGGTGACCAGGGTATCATGTTTGGTTATGCCACTGATGAGACTGCCGAGCTGCTTCCTCTGACTGTCATTTTGTCGCACCAGCTTAACAAGGCTCTTGCCGATGCCCGTCGTGACGGCTCGTTGCCTTGGCTGCGTCCCGACACCAAGACCCAGGTCACTGTCGAGTACGCCAATGACAATGGTGCTACTATCCCCAAGCGTGTCGACACAGTTGTCATTTCGACTCAGCACGCAGATGAGATCTCCACCGAGGACCTACGGTCTGAGATTCTCGAGAAGATTGTCAAGAAGGTGATTCCCGCCAACTTCCTGGATGCCAACACCAAGTACCACATTCAGCCCTCTGGTCGCTTTGTCATTGGTGGCCCCCAGGGTGATGCTGGTTTGACTGGTCGTAAGATCATTGTCGACACTTACGGTGGATGGGGTGCTCACGGTGGTGGTGCTTTCTCTGGAAAGGACTTCTCCAAGGTTGACCGTTCGGCCGCCTATGCTGCTCGTTGGGTCGCCAAGTCGCTGGTCGCTGCTGGCCTGGCCCGTCGTGCTCTTGTTCAGTTCTCGTACGCCATCGGTGTTGCCGAGCCTCTGTCCATTTTTGTTGACACTTACGGAACCTCGAAGTACTCTTCGGCTGAGCTTGTCAAGATCATCCGTGACAACTTTGATCTGCGTCCTGGTGTCATTGTCAAGGATCTGGACCTTGCTCGTCCCATTTACCAGAAGACGGCCGCCTATGGTCACTTCACCAACCAGGAGAACTCTTGGGAGAAGCCCCGTAAGCTCAAGTTTTAAGCTTGCTTGCTCTATTTAACCCTCCTTGGTATCTCCTAAGCTGTTTTTTTTTAATCGTCCTGCCCCTAATTCTCGTTGCTGGCTTCAACGCTCAACTCGTTGATGTTTGTTCGGTCTCCTCTTTTCCGCCCCATTTTTTGTCCCCACCCCCCCCCCCCCCCTTATGACCGTCGCGCTTTGGTCGTGACTGTTTGTGATGATTTTGTTTTGTTACCGATACGATATTTATGTCCCCTGATGTATATTCTGCCGGCTCCGAGTCTCGGTGTTCGCAGGTCTTCAACAATGACCATGTGCATATAATAAATTGCTAAAATTTTAACCAAGTTGTAAGCTCTTGGAGCTCTTGAAAAGTTCTTGTACCTCTTTTACCTGGTTTAGCTCTTGTAGTTGTAACTCTTGTAGTTGTAACTCGTAGAAGTGTCGATAACTGTTAAATCAATGCCAGTAAAAGTGGGAAGCGTACAAGACTCAACATTTGGCTATAAGATGCTAAGATTGATGGTTCTATAACTTCAATAGTCTTTTGGATTGATATCCCACTTTAAATCTTCTGATAATAAAGCCAAAGAATTGATAACATATTTTTTTTCATATGTTCCTTCTAGTGATAGACTTAGTGTAGTCCTACTTTCCAGGCCCGGCTAAGTTAAGTTCCCCTGAGTTGCCAAATTGGGAACTATCCATCTTCACTCATGTTGGAGCACGGATTGAGAAAGATCCCTCCCTACTACCATACGAACCTTGTGTTTTGTAAGCAGAGATGGTTTGCACGGTCGGTACTTGATGTCATTGTTAGTGAGTTTGCTGCTTTTCCGGAGCATCAACATGTAAGTTATCCACCAGTATACGACACAAATAGCTAACATAGCACTCAGCCATTGCAAACAACCGAGTTAAGATTGTTACACAGTCAGGGACCGAGATCTCAGGTCTTGACGTTGCAAATCACATTATCAGTAATGGAGACCAACTACAGTACACGAGACATTACCATGAACCACCAGTGCTTGATTTTGGTACAGAAATAGAGATAGTTCACAATGGGGAGGATATCGTAGTTGTGAACAAGCCTTGTGGACTACCGACACATCCTACAGGAAAATATCGACTCAACAGTTTGACAGAGATCCTAGCCAGTCAACTAGGAGGTCCTGTTTACCGTGAGTTTCTTTAAACTGAGCCACAGAATACATCCCCACATCTACTCACTAACATTAAGCTGCTCACCGACTCGACCGGCTGACATCGGGAATAGTTCTACTTGGTAAAACGACTGAAGCAACATCACGAATTCGAGCTCATCTTCTACAGAATAAGGTCCAAAAGCATTACTATGCAAGAGTTATAGGCAAAGTTGAACAGTAAGCATTCTGATGTCAGTTCCTCGACCAATATCTAACCACAGATTGGTGGAAATCGACATGCCGCTATTTGACATTGATGCAAAGCGCAGCTATGAGAGCTTTCGTCAAGCATCAAGAGCTGCCAGTGCCGCCAAAACTCTGGTAGACCCACTGGCCTATGATGAAGCGTCAGATACTAGCATTGTTAGCTGCACACCAGTCACTGGACGAACTCATCAGATCAGAAAACATCTATGCAGTATAGGCCACCCAATTGTCAATGATGAACTGTACCGACGACAACCATTTGCTCAACTCTTTGGCCTATTGAAAAGGGACCAACACAACAAGTTGGACAAAGTCCTGGAGAAGGAATTGTGTCAAGTGTTTGAACAATTGAAGCAGGCAAACCTGTCAACTACTTCAAGTAAAGCAACCGACGGAACATGCCCCGAATGCGACACAGTTCTCTACAAAGACCCTGCTCCAGAGGAACTTCAAATCTATTTACATGCGTATAAATATGCGTGCGACGGTCAATGGTCGTTTGAGACTAGCGCTCCTGCTTGGCTTGCCAGTCCATCGCCGACTGTGGCTTGATCGGTGCAAGGAAATGCATACGAAGCAAAGCGTTGAGCTTGTTGTAATCGACGCGCTGGTTAATCTTGTCGACCCATTCGAGTTTCTCTGGGTCGCTCATTGTGGTCTTGACATAGGTCACCATCTTAGCAACGTGAGAATCAAGCAGTGTTGCGGGAGATGCCACTTGGAGACACCGAATCATATAGGTGCCGTCCAGAAGCAGTGGGTCGGTTCCACGGGCCACTTCGGCCTCAAATGCCTTGAAAGTCGCTTTACGCATGGCCCTGCTCATGTGGTTTCGCCACACAGCATAATCAACTGGGTTACGTGATCGCTTGACGACATTCGGCTTGATGATGCCACTAGGTATAACTCCGTTGTTCTCGGCTCCTTTCCCGTACAGGCTCAGTACACTTGGTCGACTCTTGCGCCCACTGCTAACAAAGTGCCATGGAGGCAGAAACCAAGCTGTGAAATACTCACAGTTGTATATTGGCACTCGCGCCACGAGCCCATTACCATACATGTACTGGACGAAGTGCGAGTAAACACCCCGCACCGACTGATACTGCTTTGCAAACTCTGTTTCTGGCGTCACGTATGGTAAACCGTGGCCGTAGGTATCAACCAGAGTTTGACGAGGTTCAGCAAAATACGCATCAAGAATGTGTTGAGAGCTTTGCGTATTCACTTTTGTCTTCGTCTTCGTCTTCGTCTTCGTTACTGACGCCGGTGCTCCCTCATCTGCAGGTATGGCATTAGCCTTCCTTCGCACATAAACAATACTCCTGTGTGCACATCTTGTCACTATCGGGTTCCACAACCAGCACTGACGTGCCCTTATCATCAAACTCGGATACTTTGTGGGTCGTCATAGACGGAGAAATCAATGTGCATATCCATTTATGGCCGATATAATGCGTGCAGTGCAGCCGCGGTAAAAAATATTATGCCCCTCTAGGGTCAAAAAATTGCCCTGGAACTACTACTCCACTCTTACCTATTACTACAGAGCCATGGACGCCGAATTCGTGACTCGTCTGGAGCAGACACTGCGCCAGGTCACGGCGCCCAACTCCGAGACCATCAAGGCCGCTTCAACGGCTCTACAGACGCAGTTCTACGTGGTTCCTCAGGTGGTCCCTGCACTGGTGCACCTTTTGCAGACTCACCCTGACACTCAGATCCGCCAGCTGGCAGGTGTCGAGGTTCGCAAACAGGTGCCCAAGTTTTGGTCTGCTGAAAGCTCGGCCAATATCGGTGATGCGGATCGCGAATCAATCCGCTCGTCCATTCTGACCTCGACTCTGCAAGAGCAGAACTCGCTCGTGCGACACACGTCGTCCCGCGTTATCTCGGCTATTGCTAAGATCGATCTTGACGAAAGCCAGTGGCCTCAGCTGCTTCCATCGCTTTTCGTGACCTGCAAGTCGGGCTCGCCTCACGAGCGCGAGGTCGCCGTCTACGTGTTGCTGACTCTTCTCGAGGCCGGTACGGGTGATCTTGTCCAGGGCACCATTGAACTGCTTCATCTGTTTGGCGAGACTATCAACTATGCTGAGTCGCTGCAAGTCCGTGTCACGTCTGTACAAGGTCTAGGATGCCTTGCTGAGTACATTGAATCGGAAGACAAGGAGGCCATTGAGCTCTTCCGCCGCCTTGTGCCTGCTACCGTCGAGGTTCTCAAACAGGTTATCACCGAGGGCGACGATAAGATGGCCCAGCAGGTGTTTGAGGTGTTTGCCGACCTGCTTGTTCTCGAGCCTGCGCTTATTTCGAAGCACTTCAAGGACCTTGTTTCATTTATGATCAACGACATTGCTGGCGAGAAGCGACTTAGCCCCGACTTCCGCCGTCCCGCTCTGCGGTTCATCTTACTGGCCGTCCAGTTCCGCAAGAATAAGCTACAGTCGCTCAAGTTTGGTTCGGTTATTGCTCAGGCTTGTGTTAATATTCTAACTGAGCATGATGAAGAGGATGATGATGAGGATGACGAGGACGACGAAGATTCGCTCGAAACTTTGGCTCTGCGTACGCTCGATGCCCTGTCTCAGAGCCTGCCTCCTTCACAGGTTGTAGCTCCTTTGCTGACGGCCCTGCCTCAGCTTGCTGGATCCGCAGACAGATATCAACGACGCGCTGGATTCCTGGCTCTGAAGCAGGTTGTCGAGGGCTCTCCCGACTTTATGGCTGCTAACATTGACGGCATCCTGCCACTGGTCATAAAAGGACTTGACGATGCCGAGCTTTCCGTCAAGGTTGCTGCTCTTCAGGCCCTTGCTCAATTGGCTATTGAGCTTCGCGAGGTAGTGGGCGAGCATCATGCAGTGCTGTTGCCGCTTGTGTTTGGCATCATGGACAGTGCTAGTTCGCTGAAGGTCGGCAAGAGTGCTTGTCTTGCCCTGGATGCGGTTCTTGAGACTCTTGATTCTAAGGTCATTACAGAGAACTATCTTTCCGCTTTGGTGCCTAAGCTATTGCATCTGCTGTCTTCGGTCAGCGACCTCCAGCTCAAGGGATCGGTGGTTGCTGCCATCTCGTCGGCCATTTACGCTGCTGGTCGTTCGTACACGCCATACTTTGAGAGCACCATTCATGCTATTGAGCCCTTTGTGACTCTAAGCCTGTCGTCGGCGAACGCGACCGAGGACGAGCAGACTTTGTGTGGAATTTCCATTGATGCTCTGTCATCGCTCGTTGCTGCTGTCGGCAAAGATACATTTCGCCCTTATGTGCAGCCGCTGGCCGATGCTTCCTACAAATGCTTGCAGAGTGACCAGTCGCGTCTACGTGAGTGCGGTGTCGTGTTCCTTGGTTCGCTGGCACGTACCTACGAGAGCGAGTTCAGTCCTTTCCTTCCGCTTGTGATGCCCGAGTTTCTAAAGACGCTGGAGCAGGAGGACTATTCGGATAACGGCGCCGAGGAACTGGATGATGTCATTGGTGCTGACGAGCAGGGCGAAGGCTTCAATGTCAACAGCTCTTTGGTGCTGGAGAAAGAGTTGATGCTCGGAACGTTGGGTGACTTTATGGAAGCCACCAAGTATGACTTTGTCCCGTACCTTGAGCAGTCGCTGACGTGCTTGCTGGATGCTGCTGGCCACTTTTACGATGGTATTAGAAGCACCGCGCTGTCGTCGCTGTGGAGAGGATACATCACTCTGTACAAGGTTGCATCCAATGGTGAGAAGTGGACGCCAGGATACCCGGCGACAGGAACGCTACCGGAGCAGGTGGCGATCTTTGGAGCCGCGGCGCGTAAGACGACGCTTTTGGTCTTGGCTAGCGAGGACGATCGCGGTGTCGCCACTGTCATCTGCGACAGCCTTATTGATGCTATTCGCACCAGTGGGCCGATCATTCTTGGTGACAACGAAGATTTGGAGGCGTTGTGTGCCGAAATTTTGTTGTTGTTGCGTAAGAGCCACACGAGCCAGCTGTCTCTCGAAGAGTTTGATGACGTCAAGCAGGACGAAGAGGAGGATGGAGAGCAGGCTGAGTACGATGAAGCACTTCTCGACAACGCGTTTGGTGTTGTTGTGCAGTTGGCGGCGGCGTTGGGACCTCAGTTCCTTGTCATGTTCCCAACATACCTCGATGAGTTAGTGCGCATGTGCAAGAGTAAGAGCTCCTCAGAACGCACTACAGGAATTGGTGCACTTGCCGAGATCATCAACGAAATGAAGGAGGCAGTTAAGCCATGGACGGCTCAGCTACTGGAGATCATGCTGCGCGGTCTTGATGACTCAGACACCGAAGTCCGCAGTAATGCAGCTTACGGGGCTGGGCTGTTAGCGCTGTATGCTGGTGATGATGCACAAGTGCAGGGAAGCTACATGAAGATTTTACAAAAGCTGCAGAGACTGTTGAAGAAGGTTGACAAGAAAAAGAAGAAGAAAGAGCAGGAGGGCGATGAAGAGGACAACAGTGCACGCAGTCTGGCCAATGCTTGTGGATGTGTGGCGCGGATGTCGATACGTCACCCGGAGCTGGTGCCACTCGGAGAAGTTATCCCCGTGTTGGTCAGTCGATTGCCGCTAGAGGATGGGTTTGAGGAGAACACTCCTATTTTTGAATTTATTATTGGCCTGTTTGAGCAGCACAATGAGGTTGTGATTGGATTGCGCGAGCATGTTGTTTCGGCGCTTGCAGCCATGGCAGCTAAGCAGCAGGAGATGGAGGCAGAACAGGCACAGAAGTCGAGTGGTAGTGGAGTAGTGCTGCCGTTTGAGGATGACAGCATCAAGGCCAAGGTTTCGGCTCTGCTCAAGTTTCTAGAGCAGGAGCAACCTGGACTTGTTTCATCGCACGAGCAGCTCAAGGCATTTCTGTAAAGACATAGGTCTCGGATGTCGGCTAATTTGAAGACATTTGACCTAGACACAAATGCATGGATTACTTGAAATGGTGTTTGATACAGTGGTAGATGATAGGTGGGATAATGACTCAAAGGATGTATATATGGAGTTCAAGTCAGTATGAATAGCAGACTGGAAGTATGGTTGACGTGATGTAATAATGAGACAAATAAGCTAGTGGAGCTCAAGTCAGTATGACTAACAGACAGGAACAGTGTAAATGGTTTACTTGATGTATATATACACTGAGTATCGGAGAAAGGTGAATAAGCTAGTGGTTGTGTTCGGGAATACATTCCGTCGTATTTCTTAATAATGGATTTATGGAATAACCGTTAGATCTAGACTACTAGATTAATAGGATAGATCAGAGAAATACACAGAGAAGGAGTGTACCGGGAACAGTATACCGAGAACAGAATACGGAGAATAGTTTACGGAGAATAGTTTACGACTTAGAAGCTTATAGTTCAATAGATTCAATTGAGTCAGTACAAATTAGAGGTTGGTGGTTTTTATTGAAACAGTGTATTCGGGAATAACCGAAGGTTACACAGTATAGTACGAAGGCTTGACCGTGATGAGTCAAGACTAATACGAGGACTAGTTGGATGATACGACTCGACTAGTATTTCAAGTAATGCAACAAAGAAAATACATGACAAGTTTAGTCGATTAATTTTGGGATCATTTGTGCCATGATAGTAGTGGGTACCCGAGAAGCTGACAAACACAGCGACGAGCTACGAATAAGGAATTGATGAAACGACAGTAACCGAAGCCCAGTGGAGATGGAATATCTGCAACTGGCCGGGATAGGAATAAGAAGATCTACTAAACACAGGCTAATGCGATACGCGGGTAGGGGCGAGCAACAGTAGATTAAAGCGGGAGATGGGATTAGTGAAAAAGTGCGGGTATGAATGGAATAAGTCATAGAAGAAGCGAGAGACGAGCTGCAATTGACGGGTAGGGGAAGTTGGAGGAGATACGAGGTGAACAAAGTACGAGACAACCGAAACCCGTGATGGATACAAAGATTATTCTATTTAAGAAATATGCCCACCCCTACCTATTAGACTATTTTGCCACCATTATTAATCAACAGGTTGATCGTGGGGGAGTATAGTGGCAACTACCGCGCCAAGCGAAATATTAGGCGTCAACCGTGACTCAATGATACTCAGCAACCATGCAAGGCTGACCAAGAAACAGGGCCGGGGTAGTCCGTAAACGGAACGGTCTGATGCAGATATCTGCACTGATCGGCAGTATAGGCCTAATTTACTGAAGGTGGGCCTAGCACTTTGGTGTGGAGGTTTGCGAGCAGCCAAGACTTTTAGGCAGGCAGAGAGGTTGCATATTGCTGCAAGTGTCGATGCACAGTGCAGTTTGTTTAGGGGCTAAGAGAGGGGGTTCCCTTTGAATATAAAAGCAGTCGTTGTCCCCCCCTTCCTTCCTTCCCCACCACCCCCCCTTGCTAGATCTTCAGGATCCTCGTATGCACTTACATGTTGGGACACGGACGCCTCCAATCAAGCATGCCTTATAAAGAGCCGCGTGCATCGGCACCGGCCGTACGACAATCTGCGCCTCCTTCTCCACCTCCTTCTATTCCGTCTTTTCTTCCTCCTACCTACGAAATGGCAGCCATTGCTCCTCTTCCTGCTGCCACCGGCTTCTCCAATCCTCCGCTATACGAGCCGGCGTCTCCCTTGGGGTCCGTTTCCCCCACATCGACCCGCAACTCACTAGCACAACGGTCAACTCATACTTCAACAGCTTCCCATGACTCGACGGCCTTGCCTCGGTATTCATCGGGCGTTCGCATTGCCACGGCCAACTCCAACAGCTTGCCAGTGCTACGTATCGATCTCGGCAATATGCCCAAATACTATGAATCCGGCGGCCTTATAGCCGGTGAAGTCGTTGTCCAGCCATACTCACAATTGTCCGTATCGGCTGTCATCATTGACTTGCAAGTGACTGAGTCTGTCATGCGGTCGCCAGAGTTCCCAGATACTCGCAATGTGCGCCGAACTACTCTGGTATCGTTTACACCAACAATGTTTAGCCAATCAACCGACCCTGTCTCCCTCAACAAGGGCACCACGTACTCTTTTGACTTCTCCATGTACGTTCCCGAGTACCGGGCACCCGAGATGTGCAAACATGGTGACCATCTCACGCTACCATCATCGATTGGTTCTCTGCCTGATGGATCCACATCGTGGGATGCGTATCTTGATGTTCCCGACCTGTCGGCCTCAGTTGTATATGCCATTCGGGCACGAATCATCCTCAATGACAAGCGCTGTCTGTCTGAAGAATTCAAATACATCCGGGTAGTACCTACAACCAATGAGACCCGCCGAATGCCGTCGACGGTATCCATCAACAGTGCCGCGTCGTCCACCTTCACCACCCCGAAAGTCATCAAGTCGGGTCTGCTGCGTCGCCAGGTTCTGGGCTCCGTGGAACTGGAACTCGACCGTCCAGCCCCTGTGCTCATGCACTCACAGCAGCCAGCGATCGCCGAGGCTCGCATGTACTTTGAGGTTGCTGACGGCTCGTCGCCGCCTCCACGCATCCGTTCACTGGCCACTAAAATCCGCATCATCACTAACTCGTCAGTTTTGGGCAATGATATCACCTCGTCCACACCTCTGCATTCCACTGTACGTACTGTTCCTCTACGTAAGCTCGACGTTGCCCGAGCTTGGAACTGGGAACCTGTTGGCCGCGGCCGTTACCGTATGGTACTGACCATCCCTCTTGATCTACCAGCTGACGACCTACAGTTTGTGCCCTCATTCAAGTCATGTCTTGTACAACGGGGTTATGAGCTCCAGATGTCTGTTTCCTTTGACACAGCCAGTTCTGTCGAGGTCTCTGCTCCTCTACGCATTGTATATTGTCGTCGTGGACCCCGTCTGAGTATTTCCAGCGATTCTCCGTCGTATGTTTTCTAAAGGTTTGACAGTTTTATGGGGGTTCCTTTCTTTCAAGCTAGAAAACTACACGGGATGCTCTTGTATTTATTTCATACCTCAAGGTATGTTAGCAGTACAATGTATATCCATAGTCATGCTGATATCTGAGAGGATAGTAATTGGGCGTTGAAGTACAACAATCCGATGACAGTAGACTCAAAACGACAAAGTATAGCATTACTATAATAACAAACCAATACTATATATACTAACTAAAAATTGTCAATTCAAATTCTCAAATATATTGGTCACTTCCTTGCTTAGTTGGATAGCCATCAGATACTACTCTCGACCCTCGTCTCCTATACTCTGTAAGCGACTATACCCCACCACGGCACCTAGGCCGGGTAACGAATGTCCCAGATGGTTCCATGGCCTCGAGATGTTGCACCTGTCATCTGTTTCTCTCTCCTACCAGTCTCTAGATACTTCAAACCATGGCTGAAGAAGCAGATTCACAGTTAGAACTGGTCATAAAGTATGTGCATTGTTGAAGCAAGATGTCTTATTGTCGGTTTTGTGTTTTGTCCACAAGTCCTAACTCCAGGTCCACTGACCAGAAGTACTCGGTCACCGCCACGGCCAGTACCACTATTGGTGAGCTAAAGCAGCTTGTTGCTGAGAAGTCGGACATCCCGGCCGATCGTCAACGTCTCATTTTTGGAGGTCGTGTACTCAAGGACACAGAGACCGTGGCCTCATACAAGATCAAGTCGGGCCAGACTGTGCACCTTGTCCGCAGCGCAGCTCTACCCAGTGCCAATGCCGCAACTGCCAACTCGGCCAGCCCAGCCGCCGCCACCACCACGGCGGCCTCTTCACAGCCGCCAACCTCGGCTCAAATCCCAGGAAACCTGAGTGCTGGCCAGGGAACTGGCAACATGTTGGCCGACTTGACAGGTGCTCGTTACGCAGGCCTTGCTCAGCTGCCAAGTGCTAGCATGTTTGGACCTGACGGTGGAATGGGTCCTGCGCCGAGCCAGGAAGACGTTATTAGCATGATGGAGATGCCCGGATTCCGTGAGAGTATGCAACAAGCACTACAGAACCCTCAGATGGTTGATATGATGATCAACTCGAACCCACAACTCCGCCAGATGGGCCCGCAATTCCGCCAGATGCTGCAAAGCGAGGAAATCCGCAACATGCTGTCCAACCCACAGCTCATGCGCCAGATGCTTCAGCTCGACCGCGCAATGACTGGTGCTGGTCTCCGTCCCAACAATGCATTCCCTGCTCCTGGTTCTGCTGATACTGCTGCAGCGGACTCTGATTCTACTGCTACTCCTCCTGGTGCCGGTATTGGTGCTGGTGCTGGTGCTGCCAATCCATATGCTGCCCTTTTTGGTGGAGCTGGACTCGGTGCTGGAGCTGGAGCTGGAACTGGAGCTGGAGCTGCTGCTGCCAACCCGTTTGCTGCTCTCCTCAACCAACCCCCTGCTGATGGAACTGCGGCCCAGAACCCACTGTTCAACCCAGCGCTGCTGGCTGGTCTATGGGGAAACCAAGGTGCTGCTGCTCCTGCTCAACCAGAAGACACTAGACCACCAGAGGAGCGTTACGAGTCGGAATTGCGCCAGCTCAATGACCTTGGGTTCTTTGATTTTGACCGTAATGTGCGCGCCTTGCGTCGTTCGGGCGGCAATGTCCAATCTGCCATCAACGCTCTCCTCGATGGTGACGTCTAATCCTGCACCGCCAAAGATAAATCCTCTCTGAACACTTCAACGGCGTGCTGTGCTAGTTCCTGATAAACGTTTTCATGTCACTACAGATGCTAGTTCATTGAATTCATTAATTGTAGAAAAAGACCTAAAGCTTAATCAACCGGTCGTAGAAACCCTGTTGGTCAACAATTGGTACACCATCTTAGACCTCTTCAAGATCTTAGACCTCTTCAACATGCTCAGCAATGACAGCGATGTTCTTGGAAGTGGTCGGCTCAATGACTTCATCGTCGTCGTCTGCGAGTCCGGCAATCTTGCGAGCCCGCGCGTGTGCATCTTCAACATCAATGGCAGCTGCGGAACCAAACACTTCCTCCATCTCTTCAAGACTAAAACCTTTTGTCTCTTTGACAAAGAAGAACGTGTAGATACAGTTTGTGAAGTTGAAGATGGCAAACATCAAGAATAGGCGCCACTTGAGCGAGTTGATACCGAATGGAATGACCTTGGAGAAGATATAGTTGAAAGCCCACTGAGTGGCCGAAGCAACCGTCACTCCGTACTCACGAATACGTGAAGGGAAGATCTCGGCTGAGTAGGTCCAAGGAACAGGTCCCCATGAGCATGAGTAACCAACAGCAAAGATGTAAATCATGACAATCATGGCATAGCTTGCCGGAGATACACCAGTAGTGCCTGCATCTGGAGGCAGCGTCGCATATACAATGGCAATAATAAGTAGCACTGTTCCCATAAGAGCACCTCCCCAGATCAGAGACCACTTACGACCAACACGCTCAATTCCCCACAATGCGTAGGCTAGCGATGTGACACTCTTGACAACACCGTAAACTCCTGTAGCAAACAGACCGGCCGACTCGCCGGAAATTCCCACAAACTTGAAGAAGATGGGTGCGTAGTAGGTGAATGAAATGGTTCCTGAGCACTGCTGGCCAATCATGAGACCAACAACAAGAATCATACGTGACCGGTTCTCAGGCAGCAGCACCTCTTTCCACTTGCGGTTCTCAGTAACAGCCAGTTCCATGTTTGCCGACTCACAGATCTCGGCAAACTCTTCAATGATGTCCTGCTCCGACGTATCTTTCTGACGAATGTAACGTAGATTGTCAAGAGCCTGTGTAGTCCTGCCCTTCTTGACGAGCCAACGTGGGCTCTCGCGCAACGGCAGCATACCGATAATGAGCGCAGTTCCAGGAATAAGTTGCAGAGCCACGGGCACACGCCACTGGTTTGTACCAGTCAAACGCTGCTGGCATGCGTAGTCAATCCAGTAGGCCAGCATAATGGATAGAAACAAAGAAAACCCAAAAATGTTGAGCATCGTGCCTCGAATCTTCTTGGGAGCCATCTCTGATAGAAACGTGGGAGTCAGCATACTGGCAGCACCAACACCGAGACCGCTGATGACGCGACCGGTGTAGAAGACGCCAATTTGGCCCTTACCAGCAGTTTGCAGTACAGCACCAATATCAAACAAAATACCACACAGTGATAGACTCAACCGGCGTCCCACCCTGTCGGTGAGCATTGACATGAAGATAACACCAAAGAAACATCCTGCTTGTAACGTTGAAACCACGTTACCAGAGATAGCAGCTTTATTTTCGGGTGTTATCCCGAAATCGTCCTGGAAAGTCTGCAAAGTAACAGCAGCGCCAATGAATCCTGTATCATAACCAAACAGGACTCCACCGAGGCACGCCGTGATAGTCAGTGACACAATTCGCCAGTTGACCATGGCAAAAATACTTCAGGTTAATGAAGAAGAGAGATAGAGAAAAGAGTCAATTATTTGAAATAAAAACAAGGAAAAAAAGCTCTTGGTGGGGTAGACTCTGCAAGGGCGTATTTTATATCAAATGTGGGGTAATGAAACCCCCACTAGACGTATCCATTGCTTGACATCTGCACCCCCACATTCAACAGACGGGGAAGTGCGCGTATACGTACGAGTCAAACTCAATTGGAGGTTGAGGTGGTCGACATGTAACTAGACGTTGGGGAAAAGATACTCGTGATGAGGTCGTTACAACATGGAGTTCTCAAGTTGTAGTCGCTTCTAGGGTCTCGCGTCTCGCATCTCGCGTCTCATGGACTCCAGTACATCGGGTATCGACTGCATGCTGTTTCTCCACACGGGTATCGAACGGGTATGGATAATACAGGCGGAGATACGTTACGCATTTCCCCACAACTTTAAAAGGTTTGCTGATCGTTGCCTAGCATAGTCAAAACACAGTAAGCGCGGTATGACCTGATTCCGCGCTGTTAACAGGGGGTGAATTCCACAAGGAAGGCGGATGTGGGGCAATTGTACTGATAACAAGACGACCAACCCATTTATTGGAGGATCGATCTTGTTGGTGACACGGAGATACACTTGCCGCAATGTACGCACTGCGGGCCGATAGGCAGGGGCACAGGGGGGGAGGGGTTGGCGGCGCGTACAGACATATGCTGATATGCATCACTCGCACGGAGGATACTAGCATATTCACAGCTCTCCTCTTGAAACCACACAAATTGACAAACCTGGCATCACAACCCGCTTCATGACGAGCGAGGCCAATGTGGAGCAGGCCAGCGGCAGCACGTCACCGACCGATGCAGCAACGGCAACAAAAGCTCCAGCACCAACCGGAAGGCGCACGGCGCGGTTGAGCCAAGTGCCACTGAGCGTGCACCACCATGAACCAAGCCAGCTCGAAGCGATCTTTGAGCGCAGTGTTGCGGCTATCATCGCGTCGCACGGTATCTCTGTATCGGCACCGGCTTTTGAGTACATTCTTGTGCTTGCAGAGGAACATATGAACCGTATGTTTGGCCGGATACACAAGATGTCGACTGTCCAACGGCGGTTGAGCCCGTCGATAGCAGACTTAAAAGCCACCATGGACGCGTATGGATTACGAATCACGGACCTCGAGCAGGAAATGCGCTTGTCGAGTCCTGCAACCGAAGCACTGAATCGCATCAAGCTGGAGCGCGACTACGAGCCTATGAAGCCTCACGCCGAGGCGTTTTTCCGGTCGCAGATCTCGGATCTGGACCGACTGGTGCCGTCGAGCAAAAAGCGCGGTGCTCATATCCCCAAATGGATGCCTAAACTACCACCAGATCACACGTTTATGTCTACTGGACGGTACGTGACGCGGATCTCAGAACCGCGGCAATTGCGCGAGAAGCTTGTTGAGGAGGGCCGGCTCGCTGAAGCTGCATTGCGGCGGCTGGGCGGTGTCGTCAAGGTTTATGACGTTGAGGGAGACGAGGAAGAGGAACGTATAGAAGCAAAGGGTAGCTCGATAATTGGAGTGCACCGCAGCACAACCGAGGCCGAGGCCAATGCTGCTGCCAAGGATAATGCCTCGGCAGTAGTAGACTCGGGAATAGGCTCGGGCCCACGATCAACATGGGCCGTCGAAGGTTTGGAAACCGACTACAGTGTCACTGTTACACCCGAGGCTGTGTCACCAGTGAAACGCGAAGGAGGGGTATCATTGGAAGCAGATAGCGAGGCCGTGGATGCAGGTATCGTGATGGACACAGCTATGGAGGTCATTAAGCCATTAGAGTCAGTGGATCCAACAGGCGCAACTGAGTCCAGCAGTGTTGTGGAGCCTGTGGAGCAGAGTGTACCTCCTCCTAAGAAGTTATCACTGAAACTGTCATTAGGTGGTATTCAGCGCCAAGTGACGGTGGAACCCGAGGCCGAGCCAGAACCGGTGGTGGAGAGTGCCAAACCTCGGCGTGACGTACTTGCGTACGTTGCAGAGCGGCAGGCGAAGCGAGCGCGCCGAGATCCGGATCCGCGGGCCGCGGTGCCAGGTAACGGGGATAACCATGGGCCTAGCAATGGCTCTAGCATTGTGAGCAGCAGCAGCAACAACAACAACAATAACAGCGAGTTATCGGGCCCCGAAGCGATTGAACATGCGTTCCGACGTGTGTTTGCAGGCCTGCAAAAGTCGCACGATGCTAAGCGCGTGCCAGTGGCCGAAACAGGCCTTGTGATGTGGGATATGCAACGGTATAATGGTTGAGACCCACTAATGAGTGACGATTATTTTGCCCCATGTAACACTGTAGCAGAGTCGTAGGACATTAGTGTTACGTCGGGGGACTTAATGACGTCGGGGGTTAATATGTCGGGGGGTTAAAAATGACGTCAGGGGAGTTCTCGGGAGGTTACCACGGTATTTTGCGAGGTTACTAAAGGTGTTTGACCTGGAGATGATGAGTAATAGATGGTCTTATGACACAGCCGGGCAAGAGCGAGCCTTGAATCCGACGGTTTTCCACTGGCTTGCCGCTGGCTTGGCGAGCACATGGCTGCTTATCGTCGAATCATTGAGCTTCAGTACCTGTCCGGCTATGGACGGTTTGCTGCAGGGCCCACCAGATCATGCAAGGAACATTCAGTTAACGGCAGGCAACGGCCTGGCCCTAAACCTTGAGGAGAAGGGGGGGAGGTACAACCGGGCATAAAGAGGATCGGGGTAACGGGGGAGATAAAGGGAGATGAAGGGAGATGAAGGGGAGGGAGGAATATAACCAATAGGAAGTTGGTAAAGAAACGATAGTGTGTGATAAACAGATAGTACTGATAGTCCTGATAATACTGATATTAGTGATAATATACATTCCTACGATTCTCTATATTTCTACCTTTGTCTCCAATCCCCCCGTCGTATTGCTTATAGATGCGCTGCGCAAACTCTAGTAACGCGCGTAGCCTCGTGACAAAGCCTCCAGGGTCAGGAAATACAGAGCTGTGCATGTGCTGGGGTGCGTGTGCTGCTAGGTAGCATGCCGGCTTTTGATGGGTGCATTCAGATGGATATAAATACGACCTCATCCGCCAATATCTTTGCCATCTTAACTACCACAACAGCCGACGAATCTCTGCTAGTCACACCCGCAGCAATTACACACAGCAAACTACACGGCAAACCATTGAGCAACTGGCAAAAGACCGTTGCTACCTGCCCTGCTGCTACCTGCCCTGCCTCCGCCGCATCTGCCATCTCCTGTACAGCCATCCGACCCATTTAGGACTGCCCCTGCCCGCCTCGAGTTTGTTGTTGCTTCCGTTTCGGCAGCTTTGTCTTTTTATTATTCCACTTCAACTTGTCAACTACAACTTCTTCTATCAACACTTGCTTCGAAGCTTGAACTTGACGTTGAATCCGTGACTTTACTGGCTTTCTACTACTGGCCATTTGCTTTACTAAAGTTACCCCTTCTATCAACCTCGTCCAACTCTATCCCTGCCCTGCTGCTATAGATTGAGACCCGTTGACCATTGCACTGCCTTTGGTCTCTCTCTTTCTCTCTCTATAGATTACTTGGGGTCACTACTATCAACAGAGTTTGACTGGACCTTTGTTTCGAGCCTGTTTATTTGTGCTTTTGTACTGTTGTACTTTGTCCGTTTACCAAGTACCTTGTCGTTGCCTGTCCCTGCTACTTCACCGAAGTCGTTCATGACAGACTTCTGGGATACTTTCGACAACGACGATGACGTTGTGGCCTATGGCTATGGTCCCACGTCGTCAATGTCGTCACGTACCATCAATCCACCTGCCTACACTGCAATGCCTACCAAATCAACGCCTTATGCTTCGCCACGAGTCGTACCTGTCAACACGGCCCTGCCGGCGTCTTTCTCGGACCGCCAACTGTCTCCCGTCCGTTCCGCAACTCAACAACAACACATGCCAACAAAAGAACCACTCGGTCGCAAGCCACCACGCAGCCATTCAGCTTCGACTGACCCGTTGTCAGGCTCCGCCTATGATCAATACATGGATCAATATTACCGTGGCCGCAACATGACGCGCTCCACCAACTTGCCCTCGGACGCTGTATCACGCCCTGACTTTGTCTTGTCACCAACCTCTCAGGGAACCGGCCCGGCACCTGTCACTTCGACTACCCCGAATGATTCCCGGTCCACAGTGACTAAATCGTCGCCAACGATCCCGGCCGCCTCGGTCGCCAAGTCAGCGTCGTCGTCTTCGTCGCCTATGCGCCAGCGTCGCGGTTCAAACGGTGCTGCACCAAAACCCGCCTTCTGGATCCGCACCTCGCGACGTTCGCAGTCTCCGGACATGGTCAATCGCATTCTGCATGATCATCCGGGTTACGCGCAGACCTCGTCGTCCAAGGCCCCACCAAGCCAGACTAAATTGGCCATGCCTGATCCCAACGACGTGCGGTTCACGGGTAATGACTCGCCGGATCTCGATGACTCGCCTCGTCGCCCGCGCAACGTTCGCTGGGCATCGGTCCTCAATTCCGGAGTCTCCATGTTCAAGGATTGGACGGCTTCGTCGCGCCGTGGCTCAACGTCTACTACTTCGTCTCGTTCCATGGCGATGCCCAAGAAGTCATCGTTGCGTCGCCCCCACGGCCCTCGTAGCGGCGCTGATCCTATGTTTGCGGGCATTGGCGGTGAATCGCCCGAGATGACGCTGCTCATGTTTGAGGATCGCTTTGTGGCATTTCTGCGCCAGTTGCCATTCATGGGCTTCATGGCCGACATTGCTGATGCTGTCACCAACCCCAACGCGCTCATCATCCGTCACTTTGTGGTGTTTATCGAGTTCTGTATCATTATGTGGGTCGCCTATCATGTGTTTTCTCTAGCACAGGCCATTCTCACTGTTCTTCGTGCCGTTTGCTCTCCGGTCATTATCATTTCCCAGGCCATCTTTGGCGGAGCTCGTTGAGGCCAATGAAGTACTTCAGGTTTGTGTCCTTGCTCGTCCCCTTATTTATTAGCTGCTCTGTCAGCTCTTATTTATCTAATCCCGGTGTATTTATACTTGGCTATTGTTGTGTTTACCTCTGGATGTCTATAATGAATTATAATGAATGTACAATAGTGGAATCTGCAATTTCGCAATTATCTTCTTCTTCTTCTTCTTCTTCTTCTTCTTCTTCTTCTTCTTCTTCATCTCTCTCTTTCTATACAAACCGTCTCTTCACTGTCTCTCGCTCTTTCATGCACACCATTCTCTATAGTCAAATGATACATACACAAACTTCTGTCCAAAGTCCTGTCGATATTCGATACTTGTATCGACACAGGCAGGAATGCCAGCTTAATGTTATTTGTCGTTCCTCTCACGCCTTGGTTTGTGCCTCGGCGTCAGCAGCTGCTATGGCCGCAGCCTCTTCTTCCATCTCCTTCATCTTCTTTATATCGTCTTCGCTGGGCTCATACAAATGCCACACCGTGTAGTGCACAAGACCGCCGACAGAAAACCCCATGCGTCGGCACATCTTGCCAAACGCTTCGGTCTCAGCGTGGTTCATGAATGCAAATCCAGGAAAGTTGGCACCTTGGCGAAATACCTTGGCGCGCGCCAAAATCGATACTCCTCCAATACCATCGAGATCAATGATCTCGTCGGGATTGCCGTTGGCTGAACGGAAATAAGCGAGATGTGGTCGCCATGTCGCGTACTCCTGGTAACCCTCAACAATTACGTCGTCTTCATCAAGCGTTCGAGCCAGCTCAATGGCCGCCTCGCTTTCCTGCCATGAGTTGAGATCATAAGGCTGCTGACCACCCAGCCAGTCTGGTAGAGGTCTCCACACGTTGGGTACAATGACGTCGCGTCCATGCTTCATGAGATCCTCTATGATGGTTGGCGGCGACGTCTCGATATCGGCATCACGCCAGTACACCCATGAATGATACGGTTTGAGAGCTGAGGTGAGCAACCAGTTCCGGGCACGTCCCATGAGCTTACGGCGAATACCCTGTACTTGTACGCCGTGACGGTCGTCAAACCCTTGGCCAACAACTGCGCCGAAGTCCTTCTCGTACACCGTCATTGAGTTGAAGCCCCAGTACGGGACAATGTCGCCGTTATCCGATGACTTGAGACTACCAAGGCCATCATTGCGAGTGGCCTGGCGCGCCAAGTAGTTGAGATCCGCCAATGTGTTGTCGGTTGTGTCCGACACAAGGAAGGCCAGATCGATGAGTTCGTGAGGATACGTGAGATTGCGAAGATGCGAAATCATCATGGGGATGACAGGAGCCGCGTTTCGCAGCGGAATGCACATGAGGATACGGTCGCCCTGATCTTTACCATCCGTATGGCCCTCATAATCGTTGAGATCATAGAACTCGACGCGGTCCAGCGGATCGATGCGTTTCGGGCTCATCAACAAGAGGCGCAGCACCGCCAAAACAGTCACGACTGCTGCTATGATCTTGACGAGATTACTACGTCGTCTCGACGACTGTGACGTCCATTGGCGCGTGATCGGTGCAATCCAAGATCGCAGGCCCTGCTTTGTCTTGGGTCTGAACTTGTCACTTTTTTGTTAGCTGGCATCATCTAGGCGCTGTCTGGATAGCAAAGTTGCACTCACTCGGCATCATGGCTCGCAAACCGCGGTAGTGACATACTACCGTGACGCAAATGCCCCTTTTGTGACATGTGCACGTCCCGCTCCAAATACCTAGAGTTGTAGTGATTGCGCGGTGCAACGGACAGGTACAAGTACACGTGAAGTGCTCAGTGCAGGTTAGGGCTGTGATCTGCACCGTCATATCGACTGGGGGCGGTGGATCTTACTGTTGATGATCAATAAAACGGTAGTTAATTATTTCACCAGAGTTATATAAATTCAATTGTGTTGTTGTCGTCAAAGATTAATGAGCTTCAATGGTGTGAGAGGAGTGTTTAATAATGAGCTATACACGCTCACGCCATTGAAGCTCAATATGTTAGTAAATGGTAGCTACGCAGGAACAAGTCCCGTTTTTTCTGGTTGAAACCATTCCTCAGCAAGCATGTCCCATACTTCGTCGGCAATAGCCTTGGCCTTTGCTGATGAATCTGCTTGACCTTCAATGTACACCTTCAACTTGGGCTCTGTGCCGCTGCCGCGTACCGTGAACCGTACCGTCAACTCAGGACGGTCCTTGGGAACAAGAATACCCGTCATCATTTGGTCGGGAATCCGTGGAAGATGACAACTGAAGTTCTTCGCCTGTGAGTCAGTGCCTCGATACAAGTCACGCCAGCCTCGGATATCAAAGTCGCATAAATGTGTTGGCGAAATGGCGTCCGGATGGGCCATGTTTTTCATACAAATGGTACTCCAAACTCCTTGGGCTACCTTGGGATCCGGCACTTTGTAGTACGAGTTATGTTCCTCAAAATATCCCACGTCCTTGTAGATGGCATCGAGCTTGTCGAGAACCGACACTCCATCGCGCTGCAGCTCGGCTAGTAGCTGAATAAATACGTACGCAGCACTGATTCCATCCTTGTCATGTACGACGCCCGACATGTAACCAATGGCCTCTTCATATGCAAAAGGAACTGTATACCCCTCTGCCTCGAGCGTGATGGCTTGGTTGCCGATCCACTTGAATCCCGTCAACGTCTCACGGAATTGGAACCCGTGCTTGTTGGCCATATGTTCGAGAAGCCGACTTGATACTGTAGAGTTGACCATGGCCAGTTTCGACACATCGGAGCCATTCGCCCGCTTATACCGTGCCAGCCAATAGTCAGCAAATAGCGCACCAATCTGGTTTCCTGTCAGCTGCACCCATTTGCGGTTGGCGTCCCTTACAGCGACAGTGAACCGATCGGCGTCAGGATCATTGGCTAGGATGACGTCCATTCCTGCCTGATCTCCAAGCTTCATGGCGAGGTCAAGAACTCCATGCTCTTCGGGATTGGGGAACTTGACTGTTGGGAAATCGGGATCTGGCTCGGCCTGTTCGTTGACGGTCACAACGGCTCCTGTCCCGAGACCTAGCATGCTAGCAGCTGTCTGCAAAAACGGCAGTCCAACACCGTGGACAGGTGTGTACACGAATTTCACAGGACTAACAAGGTCCTCAGACCCCAGAACAGCTTTCACCCTGTCAAAGTACTTGGGGATCAAGAGCGTGCCAACATTGGTAACGAGGGCACTGGTGCTCAACACGTCGACGTCCCACGTCCAAGGCTCCAGATTCTCTTCAATGGTACGGGCAATACCCGCATCATGTGGAGGAATGATCTGACATCCGTTCTCCCAGTATACCTTGTAACCATTGTCCTGAGCTGGATTATGACTGGCAGTGATCATAACTCCACAAGAAGCATTGAGATGGTCAACACCAAATGGAACCATTGGCGTATGTACCATTCCTAACTGATAGACCTTGAAGCCCTTGGTAACAAAGGCAGTGGCTGTAAGCTGAGCGAATCGCTGAGAATTGTGTCGATGGTCGTGTCCAATAACAATACCGCGAGTTGCTGCTTCCAGTACTGTGTTGAGAACGTAACACGCGAGACCTTGTGAAGCCTGGATCACCGTCAAGTCGTTCATCCGACTAAATCCCGCCTCCATCTTGGCTCTTAATCCTGCTGTTCCAAACACGATTCCTCTTGTTAATCTCAGTATTCTCTTTCCATCATTCTACTCACTGTGGCTGAGCCGTCGGTCCAGCTCTTCACGGTTACCAGCAGCATGCAGGTCCTTTATCTCCTGGCGTGTCTTGTCATTCTTCATTAGCATTCCGTACTCGTGGATCAAAAAGTCCACTTACTCGGTCAAGTTCCAGCCATGAAGTAACCAACTGGTCGATTCGACTCATTGTCAAAATATAACAAGCTTCGTAGGTGCAATACGAGGCTCTTATAGAATATGCTTTCCCCGCACATCACGGGATCTCAGCCTAACGGAACAGACATTAGAATTATATTATACAGCAAAGTTACATGAGATCATCTTCGAGCTCCTTGGCAAATAGATCATCATCGTACGAGTCGCTATCGCCGTCATCGGCTTCAGTTACTCGAGGTTGCTTCGTTGGCTCTTCGTCGTCGCTTTCATCTGACGATCGTGATCGCTTCAACGACCCTTCACTCCGAGAACCGCTATCCACTGCACTGTCAGTCTTTTCAGCAATATACACATCACCAGTTCCGGTATCGTCATCACCATCTTTGTCGTCGTTGTCGTTGTCGTCATCATCATCATCGTCATCGTCATCGTCATCGTCATCGTCATCTTCATCATCTTCGTCATCATCAGAGGATCCCATGAACTCTGCCAATTCCTTGTCGGCCTCATCCCAATCAATATCTCCATGGTTCAAAGACTGATGAAACCGCTCCACAACCTCTTCTGATTGAGAAGATGACGATTGCTCAACATCTGGCGTTTGCAGTTTTGTCGAATCAATGGGAAGCGGGTCCTTAACTTCAATAATATAATCCGTCTCAGGAATTCGCTTCCAAGCAGCAATACATGCATATACCCAGTCCACATAAACAATTTTTATCCGTGGAATAGAGGCTGCCATCCTTACTTTCTTCGTACCACCCGAAGTTGCAACAACATGAGTTACCGACCCAACAAGCTCAGAAACAACCACAGCTCCAAAACTGCGAATCCACTGTACAATATCCGCCGTGTCGAAGTTCTTGCCGAGCGGAACAATTCCTGATAACATAAATACACAGCCATCAAAAACTTGCTCCTTGATATGAGGTATAATATGGGTCAACTCTGGAGTCGTTTTGGCTCCGGCCTTGTACTCAGTGTAGAACTTATCATGAACAAGTCGTAGCGCATGCTCCAAGTGCTGAAGTTCATTATCATTATCATTGAGCAGATGATTTGCTGGTTTTGCATTCGATTCCGCAGCTTTGCTCCTCGCAGTACCATTGGAGTCGCTGCCTTCGGCGCTGTCGCTGGAATGACGACTATGCTCTTCGATCTCCATTTGTAACTTAGCTAGAGGGCGCTCTTCCTGTTGTCGTTCCAACGATGCTGAACGTTCACTGGCCTGCACTTGCAGAAGCTCGGCACTATCCTCACCACCTCCAAGCGCCACGAGTTGGTCAACAGTTGACTGCTGTTCCGGTTGGGACTCTGAGACATCTTTCTTGTCTTCGTCGTCATTTTCGCCCTTGTTGGTGTTGCTGTCGTTGTCTGTCGTCGTCATCATCGTCGTCGTCGTCGTCTTGGATTGCGACTCGCCAACTTCGACGACTTTGTCATTCTTCTTCATGGCAGACTCCACCATATCTGCACTTCTTGTAGGCAGGAAACTGGAGTTGATATCACCAATACCAACAAAGAAGTTGTAGGGGACAACCTTGATAAGATTCTTACTCCACTTCCAGACATCACCGCGGTCATCGATGATTGCAACCATGGATGTGGACACCGGGAACAATCGCTGTAGGCTCTTCTGCAGAAGAGAGCCACTATCATCACGACTCAGAATACGATCGCCAAAGTATTTGGCATCAGGATCGATGATTTTGGCAATAGCTTTAGCGTAAGATTTGGTAGCCATTGTGTAAATGTGCATCTCATAGAGTTCGGCCATTGATTCGAGAAACTTGGTAAGGCCAGGTCGCAGCTTGACGTAGTACCAGCATAGAGCTGTTGGTGCCGACGCTCCACTGGCCCCTGCCGGTCTTGGAGGTCCCACTGCTTCAGCTAGACTGAAAGTCTTGACGTCACGGACAGCATCATGGTTAGGATTCGATTCGTCGCGCATCCATTCACCAATAGTGGGGTCGACAGCGGCATGGATGACGGTCTGGTCCAAGTCGACGACCAGAATGAGTTTCCGCTCGGAAAGAAGGCGTTCCGTCATTGATTTTTCAATGCGTTCTGCCTCGTTGTATGACACTGTGAGACCACTCGTTTCATGCGACATGGCAATGGGAGCACGCGCCTGGTTGTCAAACTCAGTGTAATCGCCTTCATCAAGACTTGTTCCACACAGTGCACATAGGCCACCATATTGCACCGAATGGCTACAGGGTTCGACGATTTTGACGATTTTCTGGTGCGTACCAACAATTTTGTCGCCCGTCTTGACTAGCCAGCAGTCAATGAGACCACTTACCGGCGCCTCAAACGTTGAGAAGAACTCGCGAATCATCTGGCGAGTTGGAGGTCCACCATCGGCACTTGGTGAAGCCACGCTGCTAGGACGTCGTGAAGACACCACCGACTGACGTCGACCGGTTGTAGGCTCTGGCATTGGTATTACCACATATTGCGCCGGCTCTTCCACTTCATCTTGAACATCAATGGGCTCTTCAACTAGATCCCAGTATTTGTATCGTAGTAATGGAGTGTGTTTCTCAATTTGCGTGTCGGCAGCCTCCAAAATGCCTGTTATCACGACGGGGAACTTGACTGACGCCGGAAGGCTGAAGCTTGTTCCTTCGGCCATGGATCATACGAAAGCGGGGGAACAATGCGTGAGGTCGCCACAGCAAGGGAAAGAGTTTCTTGTCAACAGGTTGATGAACTATAGAATATTCGATGGTGATGTGAAGAGAGTGCAATTGGCTTGTTGATTGTACGAGACTCACAAAAACGTGCTGTTAGTGGGAAGGTTCACGAGAGATGCGAATGTGGGGCAATTTATATAGTGGGAGTTATACACGGGGCTGAGCGATGGCCTTCCAAAGGGTCGCAACCGAAACTTTGACACTTTTAAGAGGTACAAATGATCGGGAACTAATGGCATTTATTTCTTGGACTTTATGGCATTTTAAAAACGTTTCACGACTTCACTTGAATCTTGGTCAGGTTACAAGAAATTACACATTAATATAGATAAATATTGAAGGGCTCGCACGTTGTAGACGACACAGCATTAGGAACTGCCCTCGAGGTCCGTGACAATCTTCAGACCAGCAGTTTTGGTTGTTAGATGACGAAACTCATTGGCAAAATCGTTATTATAAACACCAAGTTTCGACGTCGAGTGTGTGCTCGAACCTGTCTGAGTCGACTGCAACGACGATCCAGCAGGCGAGTCGGGAGTCGGAAGGTACGTATCGGAAGATCCACCATTACCGCTAGAGCTACCAACAAGAGGACGCGTACCATTGGCAGCCTGGTGGTTCGCAAGACCTCCAGCAATCATGCGAGCTCGCAGATCCTCATCCCGAGCACGAGCTTCGGCAAACAGCTCCCGCGCTCTCGGTAGAGGCACCGTAGGCGACGAGTACGACGATATGACATCCACAGATTCATCCCGTTCAATCGTGGCCTTCATCAACGCCGCCATCCACTGGCGCATCTCCTCCTTGGTGTCAACTGCAAAGTAATGCACCTTTGGCGCCGTAAACGTGACTCCCTTGCGGAACCCCTTGGCTGGAGGAACAAGCTTGAAGCAATGCCGTCCGGCTCCCATACTTGCTGCATACAGCGAAATCAACTTATCATCATCTTTACCGGCTGGCAGAACTTTATGAGCAGTGATGTCAATAAGACCACGCTCCTTAGTATCAGACAAGTCAGTAAAGTATGACAATCGCGTTCCATGCAACGTAAAGTATCGGCTTTTCCAAGTACCAACACCAATACCACCGCGCTTGTGCATCCAGCCCGAAAAATTGGCAGCTTTAGCCGACTCTTTGGGGTCAACAGTGCGGATTCCTTCCTGGAATGCCGACGTCTTCTGCTTTGACAGCGTAGGACGGCGCAAGTTGTGCTGCGAAGAAGCAGCTCGCAGAGCCTTTGCTTTGGTGGGCGACGACGGCTGACGCGGTGAACGCTGGGCAGGCTCGGTGCTGACCCGCTTACCGCCTGCAGCAAGAGGATCGCGGCCCGGTTTCAGCTCAAACTTACCCTCGCTGTTGAGAGTTGGAGTCTGTGCCTTGGTCGACAACTGCTGAGCGATAGGACCCTCAATAGCACTGCCTGTAGACCACTGGCGCGGAGGGTTGTTGAGAACAGACATGATGCTCGAATGGCGGCGGTGTGATTTGCGCACTTCATCGGTACCAAGGATATGGAGGTCGTCGCCAATGAGGACGCTCGATGTGGACCGTGCATGTTTCGACAGGCCGTAGAAAGAGCTGTTCTGTGTGCGCACCGTGTCTGTACTCAGCACTCGGTTGTGAGTAAACCGGCCATCCTGCTGTGGCTTGAGTTCTTCTGTTTCTTCAACCTGATTCACGTAGGCAGCATCAACAGAGTTTGTAGACGAAATCGGGCTATCAAAGCTCGAGACCCCAGCCGAGATGGGCGCCGACCCCGGAAACGCAGACTGTGGACCATCTGCAGAAGACCGCAGCGACTCCTGCGATGTCTCTCCCAAAGGCCACGCTCCGTCCGTAACATGTGTCATTTTAGCATTAGTCTGCCACGAGCGGCCACCGCTGGTCTGATTCGACTGACGCTGAGGGTACTGTTGGGAGACTTGAGGAGGTTCTGGGTCAACAGACTCAGAGCGAAGCGAAGAGGTTCGTGGCGAGACAGTGTTTGTAAGTGGCGAGGGAGCTCCCGAAAGCTTCTTGACTTGTTTTGGCAGCGCCGAGGGCCCATCGTACATCATCTGTGGGGTTGTGGCTGCCGACGACTTTGCAGCAGGCGACGAGGTCGTTGACGAGGGTGAACTCGACTGGGGAGCGCCGCCTAGAGAAGGTTTACTTGATCCAGACGGTGATGAACCGCTATTAGTGCGTGTTTTCGCCAGTGATTGTGGACCATGGACTTGTTGCGGGTTGGCAACAAGTGAGCTCAGGTACTTGATATCCTTGGAGATCTCGAATCGTGTACCAAAGCTCGTGATATCGATTTCCTTGAGGTACGACAGATCGAGTTCCAGCAATATTGACCCGGTGATTTTATGATGGAGGAAGCGTTCACCAATAGCAGGTTCATAGCCACGAGCATCGAAGTACTGACGGACTTCGTGCGGGGACCACGATAGCACGTTGTCGAGGTTTGGCATGACACTCTTGGTACTGTGAGTTTGACCCGGTGGACCGTGGACAAGGCGTGAATCGATTCCTGGCGTCGAGAATTCGTTGATGGCTTCATCGATGTCGGAGATAGTCTCATGGACAGAGGCGCCAATAGGGCTTGCGGGTGATGGAGTTATTGGCGTTGATCGCGACCGCTGTTTAGAGTCTGGTTTCTTGGAGAGCAGTTCAGTTGTAAACACCTTGGGGAAGAGACCACTTAGGCCAGTACGGAGGTTTTTACCCTTCGAGTTAGTTACCGTGATGTTGTTTGGTGGTCAGCAAAAGGATTCTTTACTTACAATATACCAACCATCTCCATACTCTTGGTCCGTTTCGATGACCTGTACACGGTCACCTTTCAGTACGGTGATCTCATCATCGGAGCGAGCCTGAAAGTCGTGGACTCCAAGGAGGAGCAGTGTCGAGGGTGAAGAAGCGCTCATGGTTGTTCAGCGGGGTTAAAGTGGATCGAGGCGATCGGCGGAACAACAGACGAGGTAGAAACCACGACAAATAAAGAACCGACACTCAAGACAGACTAAGATACAAGATTCGAGGTCCAGGCGCGAGTGGAATGCGTCCTAGAGCACGGCAATAGCGGTATAGAGGGCCAACGCCACGATTATGGGACAAGCGAGGCCCTAAACACAACAAGCGAAGAGGGGAGTAGAGGGCGAGCGCGCGAAACAGCAGGGCAGACAACAGGACACAAAGGACACGCAGTGAGTCAGCAGACTGTTGACAGCGATTATATGACACCAAACACCACGGTGAACACAGCAGTATGAGGGTAAATCCAAGTTAAATAACCAGATTGTAACAGTTGTGTGGTCACAATTTTTTGATTTTGACAACCCTGTCCGAATTAGGCTTCAGGGCAGGGGTCTGCACTGTCATGCGGTAGCCGTTGCAGGAGTCTCTTCTGTGGTGTATTTTTTGTTAGCACAGGAAGATGAGAGGAAACAGAATGGATGACACGAGATGTGGTGAAATGAGCAAGTAGAAACCATCAATGGATCGTTGATAACAAATTTGAGGTGTCACGAGTTTGTGTTGGTGGAGACTCTGGGGTTCTCGTCTCGCGGTTTCGCGTCCCACTATAAAAACGCTATTTATCCCCCCCCCCCTTCTCTTCCGAGTCCTACTGCTATGAGCTTATTGATGAAGTTGATGCATTTTGAAACGGTTTCTTTGAACCCCCAATCTGAAGTTGTGTGTCTTTTGTCAGGTCAAATCACCATAGTGCCCTAAAATTGACTCTACAACCACAGATTCTTACTAACTTGCACTCTACTGTTTCAACAAAATTACCCTCTGTCTGTATACATGTTTCAGCTTTGATGCACGTCTCCCGAATCCGCACAATTCTAGCCGAGGGGCGGGTGCCGGTCTAATGAGTAGCAATGAGGGCAATACGGTGTAACGTGAGAGACTCTTGACGAGTACGGTATGACGGTATGTCTACAATTGTATTGTACTGTGATTGAATGGTCGATGATTGTCATTAGGCTAAGCGTGATCTTGGTACCTTTGCTGCTCTTTAACCCTGCACTTTCTATATAAAAAGAACCAGCAAAGGTAAGGAACCCGCAATACTGCCTACTTCATTATGAAACGTGATCTCGAGGAGGCCGACAACGCCAAAGAAAACAAGCGTGCGAAACACGAACCCCGGGTCTCGCCTATTCACTTGACTGCTATTGCGGATCTTCCATCTAAGGAAAATGTCGATGCTATTAGTCTCAAGGATATCCTCTGCCATGCGGATCTCACATCAATGGTAAGTGTCTCGGTCTCTACTAATGACGACTAGATCACTTTTTAACTATAGTGGCAGTTCAATTTCATGATCAATATCCCGTTTGTCATGTCCAATGTACACCCCGAGGCCGAAAAGTCCCTTAAAGCCTACTTTGTCCATGGAGTTCACCCGAATCGATCCACAACAAATGAAGACTTGCTTGACGACGCAAAGCTGTGCAAGTATCCGTCCAACATCAGTGTCGATGGCGAGCGCTTGATGAACGGATACGCTACGCACCACTCCAAGTTCATGGTTCTTTTGTTTGGTGCTGGTTCACAGCAAACTGCTCAGATCGTCGTGCACACCGCCAACATGATCCCATTTGACTGGGGCAATATGACACAGGGAGTCTGGGTATCTCCACGTCTCCCCATTGGCACCACCACATCTCCATGTCCAGGATCCCAGTTCAAAAAAGACTTTTCGATATATCTTCGGAAATATCACAACCGCATTGCAAAGCAACTGGTGACGCTCCTCGCTCCATTTGACTTCTCGGCTATTAAAGCCACCGTTATTGCATCTGCTCCTGGAAACTATCATACGACTGACGTCAACTATTCCCAGTTTGGTGTTGTACGTCTTCAAAAGGAGCTGTCGGCTCTTGAATCTCGTCGCGAGCCCGGAAACCTCGTTGTACAGGTCTCGTCCATTGCAACACTTGGAGCAACGGACTCATACTTGACACCAATCATTGAGAACGCCATGTCCGGAGCTCAGTTTAATGCTCCAATTCCGAAGTCAAAGCTTCATATTGTGTTTCCTACCGTTGACAACGTTTCTGACTCCCTAAATGGATATCTATCGGGTAGTTCGATTCATTTCAAGCGCCAGACACCACCTCAGATGAAGCAGCTGTCCTACCTCGAGCCCAAGTTATATCAATGGCGAGCTATTGAAGCTGGCCGTGACCGGTGTGCTCCACATATCAAGACGTATATGAAGGTTTCGAGCGACGAAAAGCAGCTTCATTGGGTGCTATTGACCTCGGCTAACTTATCCAAACAAGCATGGGGAACATACAACAAGAAGGAGAAAAACCAATGGATCCAATCATGGGAATGTGGAGTTCTAATCCATCCCGAGCTTTTTGATGAACCTACAGTTCTCGTCCCTGCATACAAGTGCGACACTGTCACCGACGATGCTAGCAGTTGTGCGCGCTTGCCTATTCGCATGCCGTTTGATTTGCCTCTCAGCCATTATTCAAAGGATAATCTTATCTGGAGTCCTCAAGATATCTACACTCAACCCGACTGGAGAGGAAATACTTGGCCTATCATGTTGTAATTCTAAAGAGCCTTATCATCATTTTCCGAATGCCATTTTATTTGAATCAAAGTGGAAAATATAAAAATTGTATGCCGCTTCTAAACACCTTCACAGGATTTCCCTGAGAGTAGCTCCCGTAGCTCGCGTAGATATCTATGGAGGAGGGGGAGATACAGGTGTAGTAGTTTTGGACCGCTCCACGGCCTCCTCAAGGATGTGAGGATGGAGTTGTTCGATACTGTGAACAGGAACGTCGACGCCAGCATCGACAGCCTGATTGTAGAACTCCAATTCCTTCTCGTGCTCATGTTCAATCGCCCACTCAACAGCTTCCAGCACATTGTTGACGATAGACTTGGGTTTATATGCGGGCTCTGTACCATCTTGATACACACCCGTCTTGACAAGAATCGAATGCCATGTCTTATCAAACGTGTTGGCAAATCGAATATCCGACTCAGGAGTATCACCAACATAGTACACTGTAGAAGCAGCAGGAAGAACATCTAAAATCTTCTGACGAGTCTCCATGTCTCTTTGTTCCTGAGTGTGCTCATCATCATGGACACTCTCGTCGCGAAGATGTTCTTTAGTGGCACTCTCGGAACCCATCATATCGACTTGATCAGTACCAAACTGCGTCTCATAAGTCTGCTGACGCCAATCCGCCAATACTTTGCTGGCATATTGGAATGTTTGTTCATTGGGTTTGCCAAACTTGGTCACCTTTGTAAGAGGCTTTCCAGCGTGTGCTTCGTAAAGTGCAGCAATGGAAACTTCAAGGGCACCCATGCCATAGCGGTTGATGCCGTAATTAGTAGCCCAAACGAAGTCGCTATGGGCAAAGAAAATCGGAGGACCTTCATCGTGCGTAGGAGAAACGGTCCCCATGACTCCATTCTTGGACATGAGCAGATCAAGAATGATTTGCTTGTCCGAAGCCCATTCTCGCGAGTCGGCAAACACAAGGATAGCTTCGATGTGGATCTTAGAGAAATCACGAGACACCGAGTTGGCCTTTTCTTCGTCTGTCAGTGTACGAAATGGCGACACACTGGGGTTCCATTTGAGGATGTCTCCGGGCGTGACAATGTCATGGAAACCATAGTTCTTGGCAACAGTACGGCAAGCCTCTCCAACACCACCTACGACAAGCACTGTTTCAAACTTCTCGACAAGCGACCGCATAGGAGTGTGACCCTGGACAAACTGATGAGGTTCGACAGGAACACCAAGTCGGTTCGACAAATCCTCGCAACGTAACTCCTCTGTCTTTCCTCCACCATTGGTCACCAAGATATATGGGATGGTGATGTTATATTTGTTGTTGCCATTGAGCATCTGCAGTGCCAAAGGTGCTTCAGGGATAGTATCAGGACCCTTGAGAAGAACACCATCGATATCAAAGGCAAATGCGTACGAAGCAATCCGTGGATGGCTTAGGATCTCTTTTTTCTCACTCATTGAACTCTGGCGGCTCGGTGGTCTCACAGAGTGGACGCGCTTTTTGATGGCAGTTGATGTAGCAGTTACTGTAGACGACATAACGGATATGCTTGCTTATCAGCTGGTGCCCCCGAGCCAGTGGCGGAACCCCTCCCTCATATATCCAGTGAGCTGGAAATGATCTCATCTCGAGCCGTTGTCCAATTGGCCTAAAGGAGTCAACGGCTCTGCATCATGACGTCAAAAGCAGCTGGCCCTGGATCCAAGTTCCTCAACAGCATTTTTTGTGGAAAATGCGTGCTGAAACTGGCGCGGAAGGGCGCGGAACCAGCATTCCTTCAAGGTTGGTTATCTGTCAAAGTTTGGACTAGGGGAACCGTTCGGTTTCTCGGCCTTGACAAGATCGGGTCGCCCCATCGCAGATCTATGGAACTTTAGAAGGACGGCGTGCTGGGATTCGCGAGTGATTTTTTTTTGGAACAAAACGTGCTAGATCTTCTGGGCTTCTGTAGCAGACAAAAAGGAAATTGGTTGTCTAAAGTACATGGTATAGATCGTCGGATCACGGTGGGTGACTGGCATGTGAAGAGGGATCAACGAGCTGGCCTACAACCAGGTATTAGACAAACGGCGGGACGGATATGCAGAGTTAAGGAACTTGAGAGGGAAGAATCGGGCAGAAAATCTATCCGCTGAATCATGTTCACACAACTACAGATCCTCGTGGATGATGTAGTTGTCGACGTGCTGCGGAACACACACAGCGGGACTGGTCATGCGCAGAAAGTACTCGCACTTCTCGGGCTCGCTGGCCGTGAGAACCTCATTGACAGCACCACACGTCACCTCAACAGTTGCTCGGCGAATAGGCCCATTCCAGCACCGTGCGCCATTCTCGTATGCCAGCGTGATGCTGCCATCTGTCTGGAACGTCGTAGTGGCGTGCGTACCCAGATTGGTGTTTCCTCCTTTACCCTTTTGTGTAGTTTGTCCATAGAAACATACCTCGTAGTCGTACTCTCCAATAGTATTCTGCACACATGTGCCCTTTAGCGCGCGAAGAACGTCGTCAGCACCGTAGTTAGCCGAAAGGTCGGCAGTATTGGACTCAATGGACTGCATCAACTCCGACACCTCTTTCTCTACGGCTTCTACAGACTCCCGCGCCTTGCGCACCTCAGAGGCCTCTCCTCCGTTGTCTGTGGCCTGCGACGAATGAGCTACAAGGCCGTTGTTGGCTAGCCACTCACGAACTGACTCAACTAGCTTACCTAGCTGACCATTGAGACCCGTGGCAGGCTCGGCTTCAGCCACCTTGAACTGTCGTAGCTCGTCAATAGCCGAGCGCAGTGCTGGCAGGTCGACAGGTGCAGCGATCGACCCCGAGTTGACCTTCATCTCTTCCCAGGCACGGATAGCCTCCTTGACAGCCGGGTCGTTGAAGTTGGGGTTGTAAGAGCCCTTGAGGGTCTCGAGGATCGAGTCAAACCGTCCACGTTCCGTCTCCACCATGAGGGCATTGTTAACATGAGCTTCGACGCCAGCATATACAGCATCGAGCCGATCAACAACGGCCAGAATCTCGGCTGGTGTTTGCTTCTCGACAACACCACGAGCCGCCTGCTCTTCTAGGGCCTGATCATACAGTTCCTTGAAAGAATCAAGGGCCTTTTGTTTCTCTGTCAGCTGCGCCTGCTTCTTGGTGATGTCCTTCTGTTGTTCTTGACGGGCAGCTGCCGCCTGTTTTACAAGCGGTTCACGGGCAGCAAGACCTTTTTTCAGTGCTGCCAGCTCCTGTTGAGCCTGAGCCACGTATTTGGCGTGTATTTCGGCGCACTTGTCAGGACACACAAAGTCGGCCTCGTCGCTGCCATCACAGCACACGTCATAATCACATACACCGTCATTGACACGCGTAGACTTGAGAGTTGCAGCGAAATGACCCTTATTGGCACAATAGAACACACCGTTGGAACAAGCTGCCGTACCAGGCTCATCACTGCCATCGGGACAGTCGCAGTAGTCGTCATTGACCCGGTCGAATGGAATGACAATCTCTGGGTGACCCAAGCAGTGCCAGTTCCCACTGGCATCAGGCACGTATTGGCCCTGATCTGAAGTTAGTAATGGGTCAATTGCACCACCAAACACCTACTGGCCGGGTCTACGCCCTTTACTGCTGCCTGTGCAACGGTTAAACCCACCAATAGCGCTGTCGCTTGTACAAATCGCATTTCGGTGCAAGTTATCAAGTCAACTTAGCCGTCTTCTGTCTGGGGAAAATATATAGGGTTCCAAACTGGGTAAATCTGAAGAATTGAAGGGGTCGTAATACCACATGTTATATAAAGGGTATATTATCATATATGACTATTCGACTCGTAGTTTTAGACTTCTAGTTGTATGGCTCGTAGTTGTATGACTCGTAGTTATTGAACTCGTAGTTATTGGACTCCTAGCTGTTGACTCTTGGCTGTTGAAGCTCTAACTGTTGAACCCATAACTGAGATCCAGGTGAACCATGAGCTCTAAGAGACTGGGACTGGGACAGGTATACTCATAGTAGAGCATATCATAGTATAGCAATGGCTCCTCTCTGGTAGAAATCGTAGGCATCATCGTGCTCCTTCAAATTGTACACTCTAGACCGATGTTGACCGTCTGTAAAGTGATTCTCTTGGATGTTACTCAACTTTGTATGTCCCTGGGTACCAAATGAGTGGGATGAAATATACAATAATATAAACACGGATTAGAAACAACTGACTCTATATAAATTGGCAGTTGTTCTTAATATCGAAGCTTGCAATTGACCAGATAGCCACTTTAGAGTGATGCAAAACTCAGTAAGACTTGGGATATGTTAAAACTTCACCGACCTCTGCAAAAGTTCAACATAAAGCACTGTTCACAGATGCTCCAAAGCTTCGCGGATCTCGTCGTCAAATTGATCTTCAATGTCAGGGGAATCGCGGCCAAAAAACTGCCGAACGCGCACTATCAGCATATAAATATCCGAGGCCGTGACCGTCAGCCAAAACACAAGGTGGTTGCGCCAGGCCGTCCAGGTCTCGACCCATGTTGACGACGGCAGAGTAGAAGTAGTGGACCGCGAAGCAGCGAAGGCAAAGATCTTGACCCGGTTGACGGGAGAGCCGTAGAGGCGGTTACAACCCTGCAGAATGCGCATAGCTCGGCCAAGAAAAATGAGTTCAAGAGGGATCTTAGTCGTATCTTTCATGAAGTTTTGGAATCTATCTCGTTGATCTTCCTGCTCCTTGAACCGCTGATACTCCACATCCTCGCCATTTTCAGGTGGTTTGGAGTTGTAGCTCTGCATCATTGTTGCTGACGCAAACATGTCAACATCACCAAATCCCCATTGCTCAGCCACCTCTTTGACAGCAGCTGTGTCTAGCAGAAACATTCCCTGCCAAAGCTTGCTGTACTGCAGACGGAACTTGTCATTTTCCCTAATGTAGAGGCCATGGTCAATGAGCACCAGTTGCTGACGGCCATTGACTCGACGAACAATCATGTTTCCTGGATGCGGATCGCAGTGTACAAGGCCCCACGAGAAGATTTGGCGCGCAAACAATCGTGTCATTACATCCACTGCCTGATATTTGGAATAGCGTGCGCGGTTAAACTCTTCCTTGTTGCTGAGACTCACGCCTTCAATCCACTCAGCAACGAGCACCCGCTTACTCGAAATGTCGCGGTAGATGTAGGGGACATGCACCGAGTTACGGAACTCAGAATCACTGGCAACAAGCTGTTTGAGAGTATCCGAGTTATTTGCCTCGTTGACAAAGTCGACCTCCTTCTCGAGCTGGCTCGCTACATGCTCGGCAATAAAATAGACGGGGAAGTCAAACAAGAACTTCTCGTATACGTACATGAGCCATTTGTAAGCTCCGAGATCCCAGGCGACCTGTTTCTTGAGATCAGAGTGTTGAACCTTGACAGCAACCCATTCTCCAGAGCCCTTGAGGCGCGCCTTGTGGACCTGGGAAATGCTGGCCGATGCAAATGCTCGGTGATCAAAGTAATCAAAGAACTCGTCGGGCGATACGCCAAACTCAGAGATAAAGACGCCTTCTACCTGTTCCCAGGTATCCTGAGGTGCTGAATCAAAGAGTTTTGAGAACTTGTCGCGGAACTGTGGCGGAAAGATGCCGGCCTGAATGGCAATAGCCTGGCCCATCTTGATGTATAGACCCTTGTTCTGGGTAATGAGTGAGTAGAGGCGACTGGAGGAGCGTTCATGAAGTGCGTCAATGTCCTTTCCCTCGACAAAATTGAACTTGTAGTCGAGACCAATGTAGATGATGTCGTAGACGGCTCTGCAGGTACGGGCCAGCGCCGAGGCATACAAGTAGCGGTCAATTGCGTAGCCCGAGCCTACAATGACACCAGCTACGAGTAGCCTCGAGGTCCATTTAGACCTTGTGCGTGGCTTGGGTAGTGAGCTAGGTGAAGGAGCAGCCAAGTTCTCGAGTTGGCGCGGACGTTGGCGCTTAGCTTTGGTAGCAGCATGTCGACATGTATGGAAGGCGTTGTAGCGGAGCGAGGAGGCGGTGATAGCAAGCCTCTTACAGACAATTGTCCGCGTAGGTACCAAGAAACCCGTGCGCACCAAGCTCATGGGAAGTACGAAGCTGTTTACAGGAAATTGGCCACCAGAAGAGAGTGGGGCTGGTAAAGAGGAGCGCCTATATCAACATGGAAGGACTGGACAAGGATTAGAAGGAGATCTCGAATGACACGACAACACTACCCGAATGAAGAGATAACAATAGATAAGGTGAAGCGAAAAAAAAAAAGAGATTAGCAAGATTGTAAGAGGGCAAGATTAATTGTAGGTTGTAAGACGGATATTAGTGCTTATCGGAGGTATTATCAGGGTACGGGCCATTCTTAAACGGAGCCAGAGGTGAGGAGTAGATATTACGGAGACGAGCGATGAGTAGTGAAGGAGAGGTGGGGATCGAAGAATACAGAAGAGCTCTTTAGAAATCCTCATTGAATCGACGATCACCTCGTCAAATCAGAAGAATTCTTTAGAAATCCTCATTGCATCGACGATCACCTCGTCAAATCGATCGCAACTCATAAAGTCGATTTTAACGTCGTACTAATGACATCCAGGGCAAGGATCGTCAGGAAGTGAAGCCAAGTGATTGCGGGGTCTGGCTTCAGTAGTCACGACTTGACTGCTTCGTACCGACTGTTGGTCTCATAATAAGTGTCACTAGACGTCTACTGAGTAGCAATGACTCTAAACGTGGGTTGGTGGTGTTCCGAGCTGCGGACCTGAATGTAAGTTTGGGCCCGATGTGGAGCAAAGGTGGAGGTTCTATTGACCCCTGCGTAGAACTAGACCCAAGTAGGCGGACATTTGGCTCAACAGATGTGCGTCCATAATTGTAGAATCAGTTGCTTAACAGTGTGATTGGCCTAAATCTTGAGACTTTTCATTCTTAGTCTTTAGACTATTGATCTTGGCTCTTCAGGCCTTGTTATTGGCTTGCTAGTGGTCCTTAGTATTGTGTCTCAGTAACTAGTCTGAGTGAGTCTAAGCCCTGCACTCCTTGCCCTCTTACACCTTACACCTTATACCTACAGTAGAGCTATACGTTATAGGTGCAAAACCTGCAAAGCTAGAAAAGTTCTGTAAGCTGTCGGCTATACCTGTGTTACAAGTCACACCTGTAAGTTATACGGTACAACCCTGTCAGTGTAATGTAAGTATACTGTAAGTAGACAAGTATACAGCTGTCATCCTACAACCCTTTGGCCCTAGGTACTAGCCACTCTCATTAATTAAGACTAGTCGAACATGACACCTCGGTTGCGTTTACCGACGGGTTTACTGACTGGTTATCTGACCATGTTGCTGGCATTAATGCGTGTGGCCACAAGCAGCTGCCGACAAGTTAAATTAACAGCAGTTCAAACTCTACTTCTCCTACTATACGCCCCTTTTGCCTATCTCATCCACCTGCACCGTGCATAAGCCCCATGCATGAGGTGGCCTTGACTGGTAACTCGTCTACTCCGGGGGTGGGGGGACGAGGTCTGTGCTGAATCTCGCTATACAGCCAATACCAAGACATTGTTTCACTGCGAGTTGTAAACCAAATATTTCTTTGCTCCTTCACTTCCCCATTCTCCTCCCCCTCCCTCTATGTGCTCCCTTTACTCCCCTTTACCCCTTTTTAATGTCCCTCAGTGGATCGGTTCCTAGGGTCCCAAGATCATCGGAGTCAATTTTCCTCTTTTTGTCCACTCTCGCTACTAATGCAGGCGCATTGTCGATCGACCCTCGATTGAGCTTCATGCGCTGTCTGGCCCTCTCGTCTGTGCATCTGTCACCATTTTCCATGTATATTATATATATCTCTGTGATGCGCCTTATTCCGTGTTCTTGCTGCTTGTTTGCTGCAAGTTATCATCAATCCCGTCTGGTTTCTCAAATCTCAGTCCAAACTATCCGTTGGTCCTGGGCCTGCGCCTCGTTAGTTTTATAAGCAATGGCCGTCTACAAAGCAGGCCATGTTGTCGCCGTTGAGTGGCTCATGTGCGTTCTAAGTCTAGCATTGCTACTTCTGCGTATCTACGTGCGAACGAAAATCGTCAAGGTCGGCTTACAGCGTGAAGAGGGAATTCTCATTTTTGCCCAACTGCTGTTTTTTGGCTGGATCTCCATGGACACCTACACCATCACTCGTCGCTTCATGGAGCCTGGCATGTCCTACCTCATGTTACCACAGGGTTATTCTTCTGTTCCTGACTCAGTACGTATCCAGGTACTCAAAGTTGTCTACTCTTCGAGTGTCGTCTACTACATCTCATTGTGGGCCGTCAAGTTCTCTCTCATCAGTCTGTATTACCGACTTATCCCCCCCGGATCCAAGACCCGGATGGCCCTAAACTTTACATCCATTTTCTGTGCATGCTCTCTGATCCTCACCATCCTCTTGAACCTGTTCTTGTGTCACCCCATCGCTCTCAACTGGGATCTTGACCCGCTCACTCACTGCTACTCGTCAACGGCCGCCACTCCCTTCATCGTCTCCGAAGTCCTCAACTTCATCTCGGACCTGCTGATCTTCTGTATCCCCTTCTCCATCATCCGCAAGATCACAAACATCAACAAGCGTCAGCGTTGGGGGCTCATTGTCACCTTTGGCTTTGGTTTCATGGTCATTGTCGTTAACATTATCCGGGTGGCCATCATTGCCAGTTCGGGATCCATTCCGAAATCCGCCATTGTCACGGCCATTGAAGAATTCGTGCTGGCTGTATGTGTCAATTTACCTGTATTGCGACCGCTGCTTCACCCCAGTACTCTAAGTAACATTTTCAAACGGCCGTCCACCGCCCGCGGCTCAGCCTCGAGTGACGACCAGTATGCTCACTCGGCAGAGAAATACATTGGCGGTACTTCAGACGACATCGAGGTCACCTCGTCGCTCGACATGGACCTCTCCACACCAGCAGACCATCTACCACGCCCGCGTCCTGCTAAACCCGACTACACGGATGAGTCCAATGCCGGTGACCATTCGCAAGTGACTGAGGTGTCGCAACGCGTTTCGACGTACCGTCAGTCGTTCTACCCGGATGATGATAGCAGTGGGGACGAGGATTTCGCCTTTGATGATGCTGGTCATGCTACCCAGCGTACTTATGGCTCTGCTTCGGCCATCCCAGTGCCGCCAGGCTCTCAAGAACAGGGCGTTATAACTCCGAGTTATATCATCTCGGATCCGTTACCAAATCCCGTTATCTAGCTGTGACATCGACTCTTATGATTTATGATAATGAATGTATATTGTTTTGGATGGGTTAAAAGTGGTAGTGATTATTTATTAGTAATGTTGGGTTTCGAATTGTTCATCTAGTTGTGTTAGTGCTTCAAGTTGTTCATCTATTCGTCTCCTCCGAATTGTTCATCAATTCGGTTTTCGTTTCCTTCAATTATTCCTTCAATTATTCATCTAGTCGAGTGTTGTCTTCTCCTATTCATTTTTTGCCTCCTCCAATTGTTCATCTATTCGAGTTTTGACTTCAAATTGTTAATAATTTGACCCAGATCTTCAGATGAACTTCATGACTTTAAACTCCTCCTTATTAAGCCTTCATTATCATCACCACTACTCGCTTCAAGACTACCCATTCACATTGAACTTCCACCCTCAACAATCCCTACTCATCACCTTTAAATCAAATATCCGTCTTACTGCTTATTCCTCCTCATTATCCCACCACTTCCACCTCTCTTTCCTCCTCCTTCTTATGCTCAAAAATATTCATTCAACCATGACTAGTCATGGGGCCAAAGAATTGCCCATGCATCGTTTCTCATAGTCGTACTCCGGAGAAGCATCATAATCCATGGAAATACCGTCGTGTCCTGTCCGTTGTCAAAAATCATCAATATCACCCCACCAACCAAAAAAATTCATCATCATATACTCGTGTCATGCATCATAGCAGTAGTGTCTGTCGTCAAAACGACGAAGGACCGCCAGAATAGGCTGCCACAAGGCCAATACCCTCGTAGGCGGAGCCTGACTTGGACGCACCACGAGGGCGCGGTTTGACAGGCTTTCGTAGCTCCTCAACAGGCACGGCAGGTTGTGAGGCACTAGAACTAGAGCCCGAACCTCGTGACGATAGCGAAGCGGCCCGCGCCAGCCCGGCACGCGAAAGGTTAAGCGCCTCGTCGTGCGAAATGCCTGACTGCGACATGGTGCGGGGCTTTGCCTGGCGAGCCTGAAACACACCAGTCGACTTGAGCGCCGACCCACTACGAGCCAACTCTTCTTCAATCAGCGCAAACGACGGACGTTCAGGTCCCGAATATGAACTGGCCCGCTGGTGCTGTGCGTTTGCCATAGTCGACGCCACAGATGGCGATGTAGAACTTGCCATGGAAGATGAAGGCGATGACGACAGAGTAGAGAACCACTCGAAAATGGAGCCCCGGCGATGGCCTTCAGGTGGCGTGACGTCAATAGGCGACGAAGCCTGCTCAAATCTGTCAGATGGAGAAGGCATTATGAATAAGAGATGCAAAAAAAAAACGCCTAGTGGCTTAACCGGAAATCGCCCAGTACTGGAGCAGTAACTGAATATAAAGAAACTCGTTGAATCCCAGCAGATACGCCTTTGTACCTGCTGGTTGCACAAAAGTGATCTCGATTGACTACCAGATAAGATGGAGGTCGTCTTCAGCCTTGTGAAATAATGGTTACGAGTGCAGTGAATTCGGGCTGTTCCAGTTTATGGTGTCCAAACAAGACCTAAAAATCAGGAGGGCAAGTTAGTCAGGTGCCCATGAGGGATCTTTTATAAAGGTGTGGGGATTTTGGCCGGGACCGGCCCTGGGGCCCTGACCCTACAACTGCCTAGCCTGCCCTAGCCCCACTCAACCCCACTTTGCATGCAGCTTAGGGTTTCCGGGGAGTCTAGGGAACAGGAGAATCAGCAGTGTAACAGGACAGTTGGTAGTGACTTGCGTACTAACAGTTGTGTCAAGTACCGACTTTACCTCGTACCATGTTCTACAGTTGTGTGGGGGTCTTAAATATGCCTAATTGAGGCCCGGCTATCGGACCGTTCCTGCGCAGGTTTTGGAGGGTAAGGGTTTACCCCGGATTTCTTGGCGCAGAGCGCCGCACCGTCTTCCCCCTACAGAATGAATAACGTAACAATTAAACATTAAATAGTCGCTGATAGTAGCAGAAGAGAGAGAGAGTCCCGTCTCGGTTTTTCTTCATGAAGTTGTTTCTGAAAGGTCCAGTTGACGGGTTGAAGGGTTGAAGGGTTCAAGGGTCTTGTTCATGGGAGAGGGGGGATGTGAATGAGAGCAGTGAATGAGGGCGGTGGATGAGGGCGAATGAGGGTGAATGAGGGCAGTGGATAAAGTGGGTAAATGAAGGGGGTAGATAAAGGGATGTTCATATTAGGTTGAAGGACCATGATGATGAGTTGTGGTTGGATGAGGATGAGGATGAGGATGAGGAAGTAGATGATGCTGAAACCTCCGCTGACATATTACTGTCACTCGAATGCGGTGATGTCAGCCGCAACGGCCGTAAGTGACGCTGGCTGCGAGTCCGCGTGACGCTACGCTTAGTATCGTCGCGAAGAGCCTCGTCGAGCCGGCTACTCTCACTGCCCGACCGTGACATATCGCTACAGGCATCCGTCATACTGGCTGCAGACGAGCACGACGAGAAACTGTCATCGATGCCAAGCGACGGCACGCGGTGACTTTCGCTAGAGTCTTGAGCCGTAGATACCATTGGATGCGATGCAAACAATAGCGATGACCAGGTAGTAGACGCCTTTATGGCGCTACGGAGGGGGCCTCGCACATGCACAGCGTAAGCTGACGATGACGACGATGCTGACGCCGACACCGGCTCTCTTGTCGATAAAACCCTCGTGGAGCTACGCTGTTTAGGTACAACGAGTGAGCCGGTTGGTGAAGGAGGACGGCCTGATGATGATGAAGCTGACGACGCGACACGCTGGTGAAAGTTGGAGATGGACCGCTGTTTCACATGATCATTTAGCTCAACAACCTTCTCAAACTCCTTGTACTCAAGTAGACGCTGAACGAGGCGCTCCAACGATAGACGAAGTGCACGGTTATAGTTGCCTTGAGCGCAAACCTCAAACTTCAATTCGGCCTCGCGATTGCGGCAGAGTGTGTGGAGCTCGGCATCATCGACTGAGCCAGAGGCAGTAACGTCAGAGTCCTGAGTAGCCAATTCATCGGCCAGTGTGGCCCCTGTTATGCTACTGCCGTCGACACTAACGTCACTGTCGGATGCCAACTCGTCGGCCAGAGAAAAGCCGCCAGTGATGGTCTTTTCTGCCACGAGAAGCTGAAACGCCTCATTCTCCTCCATGAGACGTGTATTGAGAGCCTGCGTCTGCTCCATGTCCTTTTTCACGGCATCAAAGCGCAGAGTGTACTCGCGTGACACGAGCTCCATCTGCTGATGTAGCATATCGAGCTCGTTTCGCAGGCGGTCAATTGTTTTGGCCGCTGCCTTGTCGACCAAGCCATCGAGTGTAGCGTTGGACGACACAGTGGACAACATCGAGGAATGAGAGGGGGTTGGAGATGGTAAAGGGGCCGAGTATGCAGATGAGGTAGGTACCAATGAAGTGGTGGTAGTGGTAGCGATGGAGTTGTTAGAAACAACGGATTGAGACAGCGACAAGGACGGATGCAGCTTTGATTTGGCCATGAGAGCCGCAATACGGGCCTCATAAGCGGCTTCTTTGTCGAGCCACTGTTGTTTCTCGTTGATGTAATTCATCAATTCTTGCGACATCGAACTCTCGAGCTCGTTTTTGGCACGCTTGACGTCGCGGAGCTCCTTGCGCACTGAGTCCAAGGTACGGTCCCGTTGCACAAGGTCTTCTTCGAGTTTGCTGTGAAGCGTCAAAGACTCGTTGTACTTGGACTTGTAGTCGCGGATGGCAGCCTCGAGGCGCTGAGTCTCCATTTCCTCAAACTCAAGGGCATCACGTAGCTTGTCGTTGGCAGCCGTAAGCGCCGTAATCGATGTCTGGCGGCCACGGTGTGTCGGTGTATGAAGTGGCGATGCATGCGGCGATGGTGCATGTTCCGTGAAGACGGGTGATGCTAGCGAGGACATGCGATTGAGAGAATTGGCGCTGACTGGTGACAGATGAGGAGCATCTTCAAACGGCGAGTCGCGATGGCGGGGAGAGTCACCGGGTCGGTATTTGGCGTGAGCTGGCGACGGCCAGCTGATGAGGCTTCTTCCCTCCATAGGTAGGTGGTGTTATAACCAATGCGAGTGTGGTGAGGGGGGAAGAAAGCGAGGTGAAGGGGGTGGGGAGGATGGAGTGGGGTGAAGGGGGTGAAGAGGGAAGAGAGTAAAGAGGAAAGAGAGTAAAGAGGAAAGAAAGAAAAGAGGCAAGAGAGTGAAGCGAAGAGGGTGATGATAGAGTAAGAGTGATGAGAGTAAAGAGCGTAACGTGAAGAGCGTAACGAGAGTGAAGAGTTGACTGGTGAGATTTGAGGCAATAAAAGAGACAAAACCAGATGGTAAGAGTGTAGCGAAAGCGAGACAAAGACATGCAACAATGTTTAGATGGACACAAACATGGAATAAGGCCGATGACGAGGAAAGCTGACGTGTAACAACAGGCCAGCAGCGGTAGTTTTGAGGCCCTTTAGAGACAAACCAACAGAAGCTCAGCGTTTTGACAGCCCGTAAAGAGACACAGCAGCACAATGGCCGCGGGAGTGCAAGGCGCAGACAACGACGGCCTCAACAGCAGTCAGACAACTCAAGCAGTAGCAGAGTACAGAATCAAACTGCCGAAAAGCACAGGGAAGATGTGAGTTTCAAAAGCCAATAAGCCGAAAGTTGGTTACAAGTTGAAATGTTTAGGGGTACACGCGCGTGGCCCGAATCGGCCAACAGGGGCGCCGATCGCAGTGCTTTTCTGTGGACCCTAAAACGGAACGAGGTGTAATAATAAGGAAGTAACCAAGGGGGGGATAAAACAGTCAACAGATCGATGGTAGAAAAATATTAAATATATTTTGACTTGTTAGAATAGTTTGATAGTTGGACTGTATAATTATGTGTTTTTTTATGGTCCTTTTTACTACTTGAGTTGCCTTGAATTCAAGTGTCTTAGATTAAAAACTCATTTGTGCATTCCCCATCTCACTAAATCCACGTGTGCCTGCTTAAAGATGCAGAGGAGAACCGGTGTGGCGATTGGTACGAGGAGAGTGGGCTTTTTTTTGGGGGGGTGACAATTCGGCATAACTGCGAAACGCGAATCATTTAATGATCGTCACCATTGATTGGCACTGCGCGGGTGTATACAGCACGGGAACTTGGTAGATTTCCACAGTTGTGGAATGGTGTTTAATTCCTGGTTCCCCGGTGGCTAAAGGAGGGGTTAACAGGGCCACCTCACAGACTTGCCCTGCCTAAAACTTGTTTGTGTACACTGAACTTTGTTCTGTATGCACCTGTCCTAAATCGTCCCTACCTTCCATACTATACTACTAACCGGGTTCAACTTTAGCCGTGTAAAGGTAATTCCATGCTGCCTCATTCCGGTACTGTGCACTACCAAATGCCCCGGGTGCTCTGCTGGTATGTAACCTTAGTGGCGGTGCTTAGATAACTGACTATTGGATTGATCGACGAGTTCTTTTGCATTTTGACTGATCCTTTTGACTGGTTTGACCTGTCGTTTTGTCTCACTATTGCATGAACTAGTCAATTAGTCGACTAGCTAATTAGAGTCAACTATTGGTTGATCCCAAACATCCTATAATTTGAAGGTGTGGTCCTCGACACCTCCAATCTAACATCTACACCCCCACCTTTTGTTATCGTATTTCTCATATCTGCCGTATTCGATCGTTGACCTGCTCGTTAGTATATATCAACAGTCGTTGCTGCAGAAACCTTTTACTGGGAGAGGGGGTGGACGATAGTGGGCCGCTGCCTCTTCTAGGAGAATGTGCGGCTGTGCCTCTAGCGTTAGGTCTGGGTCTCAATCCTTTATAGTTATATTCTCTTAGACGACTTTTCTGCGTGACTGCTATTTACCTATTCCGGCATTGAGACGTCCCCAAATATACGCATACACCCGACTCCCCATACACTTTTCATGAGCCGCTGGACTACATTGAAATCATCGAACTAACCCGACCTTACATCCACCGATTACTTCATCCACAACAATGGCCAAGGTTTCGTCAGACGTCTCTTCTTCGCGCAGAAAGTCGCGCGCTGCCTACTTCAACGCCCCCTCGTCGGCTCGCCGCGTCATCATGTCGGCTCCTCTGTCCAAGGAGCTGCGTGAGAAGTACAAGATCCGCTCGATCCCCATTCGCAAGGACGATGAGGTCCTGGTGGTTCGTGGCTCGGCCAAGGGCCGTGAGGGCCGTGTTGCCCAGGTCTACCGTCTTAAGTACGCCATTCAGGTCGACAAGGTCACCAAGGAGAAGGCCAACGGAGCCTCTGTTCCTCTCAACCTCAGTGCTTCCAAGGTTGTCATTACCAAGCTGAAGCTGGACAAGGACCGTAAGGCCATCATCAAGCGTAAGAGCGGTGTCGATGCCGAGTAAGTCGTTCGTCTCGGGTGATTTATTCTCGCAAAAAGGGCGCTCCTCTTTTAAGTGCCCAATGCAACTACTTGTCATGGTTAGTTTGTATATGTAATGAACGTCATTTTCTTCGAGGGGTTCAGTAAGGGGGTGTAACAGTAAGATGGTTTCATTTCTATTGCTGTGTAGTGATAATGTTTACTGTTAGTGAGGAGTAGGTATAGATTTCAACTGGTGAGAGGTAGTTTAAGGGGTCTATGGCAGTTAGTATAACGATCTATTGGCAGTTTTAAGGGACTAGTGACATTTGTATTGATCTATGGCAATTTTAAGGGACTTGAGACATTTTTATGGTTCTATGACTGTTTGTAAGAATATATGTTATCCCCATTATTCTCACCTTATCTCGTTATCCTCACCTTAAGTAACTTTATCTCCACCTCATCCGCCTTAGATTTGAAGCCTTACATAACTGCTGTATGCGCATCACCCTGAATTGTATTCCTCCCTTCTTCTATCCACTCTTATTATACCATGGGATTACTAACTGTTTTACGAAAGCAACGAATAAAGGACCGTGAAATCCGTGTATTGATGCTGTATGTTGCCTTGTGTCTTTCGTTACTATACTCTGTGTATACTACTTGTATACTTTAGTATGCTTTCTCATTAGATCTCGACCTAACACAGGGGCCTAGATAATGCTGGTAAAACGACAATTGTGGATTCAATAGCAGGTCGTGATATCCAAAAGGTGAGCCCAACACTAGGTTTCAACATCATGACTATAGAGCATTTGGGGTATGTTTGGCTAGGTTTGGCTATTGTAGATGCCAGCGCCTCAACTTTTCTTGACTAACTGATCCAGCTATAAACTCAACATCTGGGATATTGGAGGACAGGCGAGCCTTAGACCGTTCTGGCGGAATTACTTTGAGAAAACCGAATTTCTCGTATGGGTAGTGGATGTTGCTGCTCTAGACCGTCTTGAAGATTGTCGACTCGAGTTACACAAGACATTGGATGAAGATAGATTACTTGGAGCTGGTCTCCTTGTATGGGTCAACAAGCTCGATAGTATAGGTGGATCTGACCAACACAAACAGCGTCTTGTCGAGAAAGTGGCTGAAGCTCTTCAACTATCTTCAATTGACCATCACAATTGGAAAGTACTTGGCTGTAGTGCCTATACGGGATATCATATTGCCGAGGGTCTCGATTGGATCGTTTCTGAGGTCAAGAGTCGCTTATATCTTATTGATTGAATCTCCTTCCTAGCATATATCACCTGTACTAATAGCATCAGCATCGACATCTACAAATCAAAACTGATGTCATTATTTTAATTATTTTGTCTTGTATCATTGTCAATTGTTTGGATCCGTGATGATTCAAGAGCATCTTCACCAGGTTAAGGGGTTGACATTTACTTACCGTCACGAAGTACGCCGCGACATCATGAGTAGTGAGAACCTGGACTACGATCTCGACGAGGAGGAGGACGAGCTGTTCGAGGATGCTACTGAGGGAGACATGGATGCGGATGCCACGGGAGGTGGTGACGAGGACGACATGGATGCCGATCAGGATGACGGTGAAGGTGACGACGGTGAAGGTGACGATGGTGAGGGTGACGGAGACGTCGAAGGAGACGAGGGTGACGACATCGATGAGGCCGACGACATAACAGAGCAATCGGCGTACATGGGAATGGATGAAGACGAAGCTGAGCTCGCCAATGAACCCAAACAAGCCGTCAATGGTAGTCCCAATGGCCACGTTGTTGAACATGAGCACGAAACTGGCGAAGATGAACATCTAAGCTTCAAGCTCCGCCATCCAATCCACCCCGACCGCGCTCTACTCGAGTGCTCGACCTACGATATCACTCCTTACGTTGCCGCGCTTCATAGTTGCCCTGTCTACTGTATGTCGTTTTCATGGGGGCTCAAATGGATGTTCACTGGAGGCACCGACGGCTTTATCCGCAAATACAACTTCATGGACTCCGTTAACGGCAAACTGCCACTGACCGTTGCTCAAAAGCACCCGTTTGTGGATAGTGTCACCAAATCAGGAGTGTTGGTGTCGTACTGGGAGAACGAGCAGCCAATGTACCAGAAGGATGTCAAAGTAGGCTCCGATGGCCTCTACGAACCCAAGGTCTCCCCTGTCTACTCAATGGCTGTGCAGTCCGAGGCATTATGGATCCTAGCAGGCCTCGAGTCGGGAGGTATCAATCTGCAAACAGTGCGACACAACGAGGGCCAGATCCACGCTTACCTCGACAAACATACATCGGCTGTTTCTTGCATTATCCTAAACAACGAGGAGGATCGCGCGCTCAGTGGCAGTTGGGACCGTACAGTCATTGAATGGGACCTCAATACTGGCTCTGCTGTGCATCAGTACACTGGCAGCACGGGCCAGATCTCGAGCCTTGAGTGGCAGCCCGTTGGCGGCTCTAAAGTTTCGGCTAAAGTGCTTGAGCGGGACCGCCTGAAAGCACAGAAAAAGGACGATGACGAGGATGACCGCAAGTCTCTGGGATCGCTGTTTGGAGATGACGATGAGGAGGCCGAGGCCGACGCTACAGCCGAAGACTCAGAGGGACCTGGCAAGTCGGAACCGCCTGAGGACGACGAGGCCACCACGGCTGCCACTCCCGAAGAGGAGCCCGAAAAGGTCACTGAACCAAATGCTGTCTTCTTCACTTCAAGTATAGATGGAACTATGGATATTTGGGACCGACGTCAGCAAACTCGTGTTGCCCACATCTCCGTGCCAGAAGGAACCCCTCCTTGGTGTATGAGCGCATGCTGGTCATGCGATGGTAACCTATTGTTTGCTGGCCGCAGAAATAGCACTGTTGATGAGTTTGATATCCGCTCATCAATAAACAAACCGTCACGGACGTTCAAGTTCCCTGCTGTTTCCGGAGCTGTGTCTGCTGTTACCGCTATGCCTAATGGTCGGCACTTGCTATGTGGTTCCAACGATAATATCCGACTCTACGATTTGCAAGCCTCATCCAAGTCGCGTGTACCGTTTTTCATTATCCCTGGTCATCATGGAGGTGTCATTTCTTCTATTTTTGTGGATCCTGCCTGTCATTACATGGTTTCGGCATCAGGAAGCCGAGGATGGCAGGGCAGTTCAACCGAGGTGGCTCTTGTCTATGAGATCCGACCACAGTAGAACAACTACATATACCCCATATAATGGGGTGTGTGTCAAAACAACGACTGGTAAAAAGGGAAAACTTACTACGAGGTCCTCTTCACCAGTTTTGTTGGCTCTTTTCTGATCCATCCAGTCTCAAATCCGATAAGTCTTGACCCTAGACCTTATCTTTAATATATAATAGATGACGGTAAGATTTCTGTTTTCAACTTCCTTTTAAACATGATTTTTTAACCATTCTCGACATTGTTGAACTTCATATTGACCTCATAGAAATGCCTGAACCACGTCCTTTTGATATGGAACACGACTTGCGGGTCTCGGTTGGCCCACCAGTTGGACCACGGAAGGGCCGCCGACGGTCAAGTCTCTTCTTGTCTCAATCTGCCAATGACGACGTTGAACCAACAAACCATCTGACAATGACGGATCCATCAACTCCTCCACAAGGGTCTCCTCTTCAGGTGAGAAATTTACTCGACTTGTGTACCAGCTGTCGCAAACGAATGCTTCAAGAGTCACCAGGTGCAGTAGCATCACCCGATAGCGGCCATAGCTTCCTTGATAACTTTGTACGCAACTCACCACGAGGTCGTCGCAAGTCATTGCATCGTGAATCATTTGTGGGGTCCTTTGAGGAAAGTCTGTTTTCACGGAGACTGGCTGCTTCCTCGATATCCCCTCCTATGTCCTTCAACGTCAGTATAGGGGTAATAGGAACTGGCAAGTACTCGGGCCAGCTACCCGTACACCTAAAGACAGCCTTTTCGGCCAACTTTTATGACTGGGACCTAGATCCTACACGGGGTTCACCTTATGTTGGAGATGTTGATCTTGACCGGGTGTATGCTGAGCTCAACAACAACAGCAAACACTTTCCCGGCTACAAATTGCCGCGGTCCGGTCAGCTCCAAATTGTCGTTTCAAACTATGAAAAGACTGCTGTCCATTTCTTTCTCGTACCATATAATTTGCGCAAACTTCCGCCTGCATCTAAGACGTTTATTCGTCAAAAGACATTTGAAGCAGACAAGAAGACTCTTCTCAAAGCCGTCCACTTGCAATTTGTTCGTCCTGGCAAAGGCAAGGTCTATTTATACGGAAACATCCGACTTATATTCCACAACCGTACGTCGACTGGTGCGACGACGAGGCCAGCAGGACGTGCTTCCAATGCTGACTTGTCTACTGACACTGTACATGGCGGCTTCGCGACCTGGATTCCCGATCCGCCTTCCTCGTGTGGTCTGTGTTCCTCTAGTTTGTCAGCAACCGAAGGGACTAGGGAACGGACTGATCAAGGGATCCAGTGATTAAACGAACTGACCGAGGATCGACCCAGTGAGTAAACTACGGAACGAACTGATCAAAGGACCCAGTGACTACAGGACTAAACAAGCTTGTCTCAAGTGTTATCCAAAGTCCCATAAAATGCATTTGATAAATACTCAAATCTTGAAGCAACTATCCACTTCAGTTGCTACCATCCAAGATGACCTACAACTCGATACCAGGCCAGCTGGATATCTGTTCGATAGGTGCTTGCCAGGATTCCAAGAACTCCGACACATACAGAAGCGCCGACTATCGACGTTGTCGAGAGGTGGCCTGAACCAAAACGAATCCAAGCCAGAGCCATAGACCTCGTCGACAGGTTTTGCTGCTTATTACGACGGACAAGCTTTTTGGCGGCCGCACGCTCTTCAAGCTGCTTCTTGCGTTCCTGCTCGTCCTTCTCTGCTTGAAGCTTCGATTCAGCAGCTTGCGCCGATGCGTTGGGGGCATATGCTGATGATGAAGTGCCTGTTTTGAGCACCGAATGCGACGATACAGCAGCCCATGGTGTAGGCAGTGCACTGAGCGGGTATTTTTGGCTCATTTCAACAGCAGGACGCATGAAATCGTCGTACAAGTCGCCATCAAAGCTATCAGCCATGTTGGACAGCAGTGAATGCAGAATGTCTTCACTACCAGCAGCTTCCTTGATCTGGGCTCGATGATACTTGATCATGGCAATGTACATGTAGATAGGCAATGCCAGACTGCCCGTGGCAATGATGTAGTCAAAAACGACGCAGATATCGCTGTAGGTGCGGATGTGATGTGAGAAGAGCGTAAGGATAGGTGATAGAGCATAGTAGGGCTTAATATGACGAACCATGTCTCCTAGTGCCGGGTCTTCGAGTGTGAGAATAGCCGGGATGAAGTCAAGATGCGCAAGAGATGGCGTCAAGTTGGGCATCATGAAGTCGCGTAGAAACCGTTTTGCCAGAGCGTCGAGGATTGGAGGCGCCTTGTCGCGACCAAACACCAACAGCACGATCTGAGCAATGTCATGGAATCCTTGGTAATAGGCGAGGTCCGGATTCCGACTCAGCACGGAGCAGATAATATAGGAGAGATCATCGTAGAGATGTGGTGATGGTGATTTGGGATAAAACACGAAAGCTCGTTCAACATCGAGCTGGACCTGATCATAGTCTTTACAACTGGGGTTGTCGGGCCATTTGGCGTCATCATTATCACCTTCTTCTTCTATTCCTAGTAATATAGGCCATATCTGACGGCGCAAGTCATCAGAAACAAGTCCCTGTCGTGACTTCGCTAGAATTCGAAGTAGATCGAGATCCTGGAGTCGATATGCTGTTTCGATGCTGTTGCGTTTGAGATCACAGCCTGTCTGGGATAATGGTTCCTTCTCCGTGAACATGGACGGACCCATATCATTGGGCATATCCACCCAGGACATTGCCATGATGAAATAAGACTGTAGCAGTGAGCAAAGATGTGATGGAAGAGACAAAAAGTTGGACAGACGGAGAGTTTGGATTAGAGGCAAAGTATAGGACTTAAGGGTTTCATCACAAGGTTTCATTCTACATATGACGCGCCGTATCGAGTAGATTGAATTAACCTCTGACCAAGTTCCCTGTTTCTTTTCGACTGGTCATTGGCAATGGATGGCTATGAGATTGGGAAGTGGCTTGGGCGTGGTTTGTTTTCTCGTGTTGTTGAAGCGACATCTAGACGAACTGGTGAAGTTGTAGCATTGAAAATCGTCGATGTCGACGATGAACGACCTCCACATGATTCAGCAGCCGAGGCTCGGATTCTCAAAGAGTTACAGTTGAAGCGGTGTTGCAATATTGTGAGACTCTTGGAGACTTTTGAGCACACGAAAGTCGAAGTAGAACGTGTCATGGTGCTTGAATACCTACCATTTAGCCTTGAAGCAGTGCTCAAAGCCAACAGTAAGGCCCAATACCCGAGCGGATGGAGAAACGCGCTTCCCGTGGCTCGAGGAATCAGTATTCTCAGTGATGTGGCCAGTGCACTACAATTTATTCACAAGGAGGGAATTATTCATCGCGATATAAAGCCTGAAAACGTGCTGTTCAGCTCAATTGATGGACCTGCTAATCTCGTTGATTTCGGCATTGCTTGGCAAATGCCCGACAACAACGGCAAAGAACCGGCCCAGGCCAAGATAACTGATATCTGTACAGGTTCCTACAAGGCTCCAGAGCTTTTGTTTGGTCTACAAAGCTACACGTCGGCAATTGACATTTGGTCGTTTGGTTGTGTTGCATGTCTGTTGTTCAGTGCAGCTGGTATGGCCCCATTCACTCCGTACCGAGGTGATATTGCACTATTTGCTAGCCAAGCAGAGACACTGGGGCCACCATCAACCGAGACATGGCCAGAAATCGTCAACAGCTCGAGTTTCACCAGTATGGACCTTAGCTCTGTGCCTGTTCCTACCAATCCATGGATCCAACTGACTCCTAATGCTACACCCAGAGTCCAAGAGCTCATCTCTGAATGTCTACGGTTTGAATCATCTACTCGTCCATCGGCGGGTGTCATTCTGAAAAGTCTCAGCGATTCAGTCATGAGCAGTTGAACTCAACGTCATCCCGATGTCACCATTGCTCATTTGAACGAAATGGCCCTTGATTTCGAGCTATAAAACATCACCATCGTCATTATTTAATGCATGCATTGGCCATAGTGTGCCAGATAATAAATACAATCCATTAACCCGTGTCAATGGATTGAGCCATGTTGCTGGAGGTCGATCACAGCCACCAAACTTGTCCTCAGAAAGAGATAAGAAGCTTTAAAGAAGCTTTAAAGAAGCATTGTGGACAACTGCCTCCAACCACATCAATAGAACACCTCGATAAATGGTGCCTTGGACCGGGCAAAACTCTGTTTACAGTCCTGGACACAGCACTTCTTATGAGGCCCTACTTTAGAAGCACTGCGGTTGACGATGCGGTTAACACACCGCCCACAGTACACATGGCCACAACGAGCAAAGAAGACTCGCTTCGACAACAACCGGTCTGTATCACTGACATTGCTGGAAGCAGTGATATACTCGTACTGCTGCTTCTTGAACATGTTGACTGACTTCTTCTTGGGTAACGGTTCCTCCTCGGCGTCCGATTCGTGCTTCTGATCCTCGGTCTCAGTACTCGTCTCAATACCAACGCCCAACTCCGTATCACAAAAAGCGCACACAGGATGTGTGGTTGGCGTCAGTGATCTCGTGAATCCGGGCCGGGTCTCCAAAGGCGACGATGGCTTTTCGAGTTCGTCCACGTCCAGTAGCGGTCGCTCCCAGCCACGTTCTTCCATACTCAATAGTAACGCCTCATCCAGCACCTGCTGCTCTAAAGTCGCTTCTCGTGCCATTATGGCGTTCATTGCCGCAGGTGTGTAAAGTTGAAACAGAGCCGACATCGAACGGAAATCACGAGCTGATGGCGGTCGATTCGTACGAGCTGGTCGCCTCCTTATAGGGTCCGTACGTTCCCGTCGATTGTTAGGCCGAGAAGTTCGAGCTCTAGTACGAGTTCGGTTACGAGTTCGAGTCCCCGAGTCTGTGTTTGGATTGCCATTTTGCCGTTGTGACCAGAAACTGGTGCCAGTCCAGTCAGCGGGAAAAACAACCTCATCCCATTCATCGTCGATATCCTGATCACTGCGTCCGTTGAGACGGTTAAGTGCTGCTGTTATCACCGAGTTGATTCTCTCAAACTCGAGCTGTGGTTGAAGTGTGTCACTGTAATCAAAAGTGTTCCGATGTCCCGGAAGATGAAGGTTCCTAGGCAGCTCGTGCCCTGGGGGCGGAGTGATTTGACGAACCGAGGTCTCGATGATATCGTCCGAGTCTGAGCCAGACCCCGAGTCGGAAATGACGATGACCTCGTTTTCCGACATGTCACGTTAGTAAGTGAAGAAGGTAAGTTTGATCTAACTCTCACCAGTACCTTGAACATGCTTATGTCAGCCCCTACCTCGAGTATTAAAAATGGCTCGTTCCATCCATGAACCTTTTTGTCCTTATATATTTTGTGTTCTTTGCCTTTGAAAAAACTATGAAGGCCGAATACTCCTCGCCTGATCTTAAACGCACCATTGATTCGTCACAAGTTTCGACTGTCGACCTCGGCTCGGATCGTGATGCTCCTGTACCATCATCTACCACGATTCTTGGTACCCTTCGTGAAGACATCTTCCGTATGCAATTTGCCGTAAACCAGTTTCTCACCGAGCGAATGAAGTCAGAGAAACCAGCTACTGCTAAAGAGGAGGATCTGGAGAAGAAGATTCTTGATGGTGATGAAGGTGACGAGGAAGACGAAGAGTAAGCTGGGAATCCATCACCATACGATTGTATCATCTCACTATACCCATTCAAATCCTATCCCTGGGGAATGCTCGACTTTCTATGTTTACTCAGTTGGTCTAAGATGGTACGCAAAGGCATTCAAGTTGTCCCACGCTCATTGAGCTTCGTAGTTGTTTTCCAGGAACCTTGGCTCCTTGACTACGGTTATCGATCAAAATTGCTTCATCATTCATCAAACTCGCAGAGCGACTATCATTAAGTACTGGTATTTGTGTTGTCGCTATCGCATCAGAATCATCTTCTTTTTGGGTGCCAGAGCACTGCTACGACCTGGAACACGCACTGGTGCTGGTACTGCCTTGAGCTTCTGATTCCCACGCTCCTCGTTCTCATCCGCACTGTGAGCTAGTTGAGACTACGTTAGGAGGACTGCCAATTGCCCTTACTGCGTTTGCTTAATACTTACTGTGAATGTGACGTAACTCGTCGAAGCTCGCTTTTCTTTGGGTTCACTTTTAATGGCATCTTTGCCATCTCTCGGTATATCAACTCGGTCGTGAACTTCACCTAGAGGTCTGCGATTCTCACCTCCACGCCGTGACCGTCTTGTCACGGGTGAATTGGCCGGAGGGATATTTTCTTTGTCTGTTATGATCTCAACATCCTTGTACACCAACATTGTTGTTGTTGTGATTGTAATGGTTGGTATAAGGGTGATTTCATGACACTTTTTGGCCATTCGTCAAGTCTATTATGCGGTTATGCCCTAACCCTCATTTTGTTTAGCGGCTGCCTAATTGGGACGAGTATTTGATCTTGACAATCCAGAAATATTTGGATATATATCAACTCCTCATCAAACCCACTTGCTCGTGTTAATTGTTTGCATCTATGGAAATGAGCTCTCTGATTGACCTTTCTACGCCTGCCCCCGTGCGAAGTAGTGTCATTGCCGAGTTCACGCCGACGCTGTCGCGAGCTTTAGCTGAATGTTTCAAGCGTCGTAAAGAGTCGTTACTGCCTGCCCGCGAGTCTATTGAAGAAGAGTCCGAGGTCGACGATTCTCGCTTTTATCAGAACACTTTGTCACCGCTGAAATCACAATCTGTGACACCTATTGATATTGTCGGTAAAGAAAACAAGGACTTGGTGCTGTCAGCTGTCAAGACGGCCGACTCGACGCTCACTTTGCGGCCTTCTACACCCACTGCGCAGGTTGCCGTGAACCCACGTAAGCGTGGCCTATCAACACCAGTGACACCATCACTGACACGTCCTCGTCAGACGAAGCGACGAGTTCTTGGTACTCGCAATATAAAGTCTTCAGCTACTTCCTCGCAGTGGCTTGACTCTCATAATGACTCTGATAGCCTCACGACCGTGAACTCGTCTACAGCCAAGATCACTAAGCGTCGTGTGCCCAGCTCTTGTAATGACGAACAGAGCGTGTTGCAACAGTTGCAACAGTCGGATCTCCAGCGATGTCTACTCGAGCGCCAGGTCAACGGACTCAACAGTCTGGTTGAGTTTCTTGAGCTGGAACGCCAGTTCAACGCCTATTGAAGGTCATATTGTAGGCCATATTTATTTGAATGACAGAGTCAATACCACGAAGCATTTACAATTACAAGAAAAGAGAATAATCTACAGTGTATGATGTACAGGGAGGTTTCACGAGCAAAGTCCAATCATAGACGAGTCTAAATGTCAGTTTTGTGAAGCTTTGGCTGTAGACAAGTCTAGCGAACATCTTTGTGAAGCTCTAGCTTTAGACGAGTCTAGATGTCAGTTTTGTGAAGTTTTGGCTGTGTGACGCTTTTGCTGTAAATCTCGCCTAGAGATCACCTCTGTGAAGCTCACACCTCCAGCTTATACTCGCGAAGATACAAATAGTCATCGAGGGAATCTTGGACCGATTCCTTGATGATCTTGATGTCTTCAGGGTCAAACTTCTCAGCCCACTTCTTTTGCCAGGTGTCGTAGTCAACGACAAACTCAGACTCAGCAGCAGCAGAAGCGGCCGAAGGTCGGAATCCGCTCGAGTCGAGGACATCGTCGTGCCATCCGTTCCACTTGTCAAACTTGGCCACAGCCGACGGCTCATGATCTGTCCAAGTCAGCATTGACTCGTCAAATGGCAGGTCGACAGATTCACAGATCTTCTCAATGACCTTGCGTGGATTGGCTTGTAGATCCGACGCATCGACAATCAAAGGGTTGAAGTTGGTGTTAGAGTCTTCTGCCTTGACAAGGTGGTCATACAGGAGACGCAATTCCCGGTACCCTGCTTCTGACGGTCTATAATGGTCGAACCCGGTCCTCTCCGAGTGTGGAGGCCGGCACTTGTCGTAATAGGAAGGAATTGACAGGTGCGGTGCACGGATCAGAAACACATATTTCCATTTGTGGAGCACATTTGGAGGCAATACTGTTGGAGTAGACGGATGGGGCTGCGAAGCATCTGCAATTTGAGTGTCTGGTTCATCAACAGTTTCACCTTGATTGAGCTCTTTTTCTTCTTCAGCTAGCTCAAACCCTTCAAACGACTTGGCGACAGTCGCAACGCCTGTAGGCGGGATGATATACTGGGCCATATCTTTGATGAAAACACGTTTGCCAGTAGCACGACCCTGCAAATGTTTAGTGAGAATATCACTGGCTACGTCGGCATACGTCGTATTGCTATATTTCGACAGTTGGCACTGTTCTACCGAGTACCGATCCGAGAGTTTCTCGGGACCAAAGTAGAACGGGTCACCAAATGGTTCATGAACGCACTCGAGGTCCTTTCGCGTCATGAAGCTACGTTCCAAAGCCGTGGACATGGACCGCGGGTGCGTGGCAAGAAAGATGACGGACATGGCGTGAATGAATGACCAAAGCGAGTGATAAATTATAAGAGAGAAAGAAATCGCAACGATTGTGGAAGTTCTTGTACCCTGGTCACAGTTTTTACATGACGTCATGCACTAGAGCAACATTTCATGCACTCCATGCAGGGCGTGTAGCGTAGTATTCGGAGTGTTATTTGTATGAGTTCCAACGGTCAGATTCGGTTAGATGGTGACAATACTTTGTGGAACCGTGTATATGTGATAAGAGGGTGTCAAAGTTTGGTTTGGCGAAGTTTGTTGCAACAGTGTATGATCTGCACCGCCACAGCTTTGCAGCATGCATGCTCAGGGGTACGTGCAATAAGCAGTTAACTCCGTCAGAATTGAAGGTGGAGTAAAGGGGGGAAAGAAGTAATAGACATTTAATCTATTAATGGGAAAGGAATGGACTATATATTGTAAGAAAATTAAAGGAGCTTATATGAGGGCTTTATTAAACAGTGTACTTCATTTATATAATAGAGATATGAATTGTACTTGACATGGTTAAAAGCTGTAGAATAATTATAAGGATACTAAAAGATCTTAAGATGATGAGTAGGGGATACTAAATGACATAAAGGCGACTAGACGATGTTCAAACATATGTATACAATGGAGAGGTTTAAAAGCTAGCACTAAAGCTAGCACTAAAGCCATCTGAAAGCCAGTACTGAAAGGCATCGAAAAGCTAGTGTTATAACTATATACCCGGCACGATCCAACTTTATAGATAGTTGGTCTAACGTATTATGTATTATAGGGTATACTGAATGAATTATTGCTCAACTGTTGTATCGCCTGATATGACGGTTGGTCGGAACTAGGTATTCCGATCAGAAACAATCGGCAACTGTCCAACGCAACGGACCAATGATAGCAAGCAACTAACCGATTTAAAGGTTAAAGAGCAGCAAACGCTCACCGTAACGAGCAAGTCGGAGAGCTTAATTAATAACGTAATATCGAATTGATGAGGCTCCGATCGGCATGACAGTCAATAAGCGGAAAGGACTAGGGCGCAATCGAGACATCGGAATCATGCCATTTGTGGGGTAAATCGGAATATGGGGGATAGTCACGTCATAATCGATAAGAAAGCGACTGAAAATGAGGAGATACATCAGTAAGAAACAAAGGAAAATAGGATGAATAAAAAAAAATAATCAAAAATGACAACGATGAGCCGATATTTGGAATGCTCGGTTAATCACTATTTCGTATTACTTGAGGAGTAAAAAAAACTCCGATACCGGGAATCGAACCCGGAACTGCCCGGTGAAAGCGGACCGTGCTAGCCGTTACACTATATCGGACGAATTCATAAAACGAAATGCATTGGGACTTCAAGAGACCCGTACTAGACTGACTGTACGGCAAACGCAGCATGTGACGCCACGAAGATTGCCGCCCGCTAACAAATTAAAGTTTCAAGTTGAAATTCGTTGCTAAGCTGCGATGAGGCGGCGCGACTGTGATGCTAATAATAATGATGCATCCAAGGGGATTGTGATCCTTTGCCTAAATTATTAATTTTTTTGTTCGGCTTGCAGGGCGGAAATGTGATTCCGACGCGTCACCATCAACATGCACCTCACACATGCCGGGCGGCTGGTCCTAAACAATCATCGGCGTCCCGACATCTTGATCCGCACGGACCTTTGAGGGTTGGACTTTTGAGGGTTGGACCTTTGAAGGTTGAACTTTCAAACCCAGCTGATGGCTCAGGTGATAGTTCAACTGAGACATTTACCCCGGACAAAAGGAAGGTCTCGACCTTAGCCAGCTCAACCTTAGTCAAGGGCTAGAAGAAGGGGCTCGAGATCTCGGAAGTTTGTTAGGGACTAGTTTTCCGACATGGCGGTTAGGGTCGGACGTTTTTTTGCACTGTCGGATTGTTTTTGAACATTTTGAAGGCCGACAAAAAACCTGACGAGATGTCGAAATATGTACAGGATAGTGCGTCGCATATTACCAAGTACATTGCAAAAACAATCCGTTGGTAGCATGTGCAAGTGCGTTGAGGCGGATGAACGGTGCAGAGAAGCCGGCTCGGAACCCCTGCCGGAACGCGGAACGAAGAATAGTTGCGGCCGCCGAAAAAGCAACGGAGCCCGTTCGGGTCATGTTTTGACCGACAGAGGCGACGGGCCGGCCCTGGCGGTTTGCTAACCCGGCCGATGAGCTGGTGGGGTAATACGACGATATACGAAGTGATGTCCAGATGAATATTTCCTTTGTCACTATAATTCTATTTATGATTGAGTATAACTATCTATGAATGATTGAGGGTAGTGACTATAGACATGTCCAACTTGTTTGTATAGATCAAGAGGATTACTGCTTTGTGTGGAATATTATACTGTGTAGAATTGAGTAAATCATAATTCGTTGATTGAGAGTATGTACAAATAAATAGGTCATCAAAATAAATAGCTTCATGTAAACAGACGAGATGGGTTCACGCATAGACGGGAGGAATAATTAGAGATTGAGGTTGAATGGCTCCCTTGGCATCACGAACAAGTGTTGGTTGGGTAGTGGAGCGTAGTTCCTCTTCATCATCATCCTCCTCATCCTCATCATCATCCGACGACGAGTAGCAAAGCTGGGGTTCATCGACCGATTCATCATCTTCACCAATACTAGGCATTCCTGTGTAGGTATAGACCGAGTTGTCATTGTCATGTTCAATGACAACGATACGAGCAGGCTCATATTCAACATCAGAGTCTGAATCCGACTCAGAATCCGAATCGTCCTCAAGGGCCTCAGTGACGTGAACAACATCCGAAGTCGAGCGATGAGCAGTAGGAAGGTTAAAGGTGACCGAGGCAGGAGTCTGGAGCTGTAGACGGCGCTGCTCAAGCTGGGCCTTACGAGCAGCAGCACGAGCCATAGCCAAAGAGTCCATGAGATTGTCAAGCAAGTTGGCGTGAGAAACGAGCACGCGCAAGTCGTGGTCGCCTCTTGAAGCCTCTCGTGATAGCTTGGAACGAGCACGAGTAGCCAATGAGTACATTTCAGATTGACTCATGACTGAGGGGGCGTAAGATGCAACAGATGCCATTGTTGTGAAGTAGGATATAAGAGTGTCAAGAGTGGCAACGTGATAATGGAATAAGAAATCAACAAGAGTAAGTAGGATAATAGACTGGACAGTTTGAGTGTGGCGTAGACTGTTCAGGAGGTTCAAGGGATGAATAATAGTAACTGGTGAGTAACTTGTAACTGTTCGTTTACAAGAAAGGATGTTTGTGATGATGTTAAAAAAAGTCGGGGCGGGTAGGCTTATTTTATACATCGCCATGTGCCGCTGCCCATCGCGATAGATGCTGACTAGTGTCATGGTTGCTTTTTTCCAGGTGTCGGCATTCGCGATGCCGTAATTGTCGGTGGAGTTTAGGACCCAAAGTCCGCCGTGCTGGAGGGGTTGGTTTCTTTTTCGGGTGCTTGGTTTTGTGAGTCAGCAGCGCAAGATTTAGTAATTTAGCGATGACTGATGAGGCGGGAAAAGGGACTCCTACCGGGTTGAGGACAATGACGAGATGCGGAGGCTCATTAGCAATATAGGAGAATTGCGTTTTATGCAAGTTGATTGCAATTGCTCGGACAAGTCGTTTTTTTGTTTTCCGTTTTCTGTGTTCCGTTCTCCGTCCCCCCGTCCCCGCCGTCATCGGCCTTCGTGTTTCCCGCTCCGACAGCGTGTGGCTGTCAGGGCTAGGGTCGGAGGGTTTTAGACCGGCCGAGCAAAACTGGGCAGCGGAATTAACTAGAGTCCGGCCCCGACGGCTGCGGTCCCAAACATTTCCGGATCGAGAGCCCGGCCCGCCGAAAGCCACTGTGTGTGGGGTAGACCCCCCGACCCCCGGAACTCAAGTCACCAGACTCCGAGGCACGAGAACAAACTCCGAGAACATCAACGCTTACGTTCCGTATCCAATATCGTTCATTCATTCTACCGCATCCCTCGTGTTTGTTTCATCTCGTCGTGTTTGGGCTGTGCTGCTAAGGTTGGTACGAGCCAGTTAGTGCCTGCATAATACGAGGTGCGGCTGGCTCAGGTTCGTTTGCCTAACGAGGTTAGCGTCGGTTTCCCTTGTCTCTCTATGCGGCTGGCCCTGACCCTGCTTCGATGCAGCTAGGCCTCGTTAGAAATGTAAGGCCATTTGTTAGGCCAGACGACATGCAATGTGGGTCCATGTTTCGTATCGTAAGATATGACAATAGCCGAGGTCTTCAGTCATAGCAATAGATCACTGAAACATCTGAGTACTAAAGAGACATGACACCATTTTGCGTCTTTATCCATTGGTCAGGCAGTGCTGCTGCTGCGGCTTGCATCGCTTGACTAATCGCTTGTGGGAAAGGGCACAACGGTCATGCTCCGCACGGCTGCCCGCGTTACTAATCGCCGCCTGTAAATCCGCGGCCCGTACCTCGATGGTGCGGCCCCTTACACGGCTGCAGCGCTGACTCACACTTTATAGCTGGAGGCCACGGACTTAACGGTGGGTGACAAATCGCCATCAAACGAGGTTTGCGTAAGCAAAAATGACCAATAAGTCACCATCTCCAATGGTCTCCAACTCGGTAGGAATATCACGACACGTGATTGTCCAATCACGACATGACCATTTCTTTGTTAATGGTGTCCCTGTTCCTCTGCTCCTCGTATACTGTGAGGCAGGGCGCAGTAAACGAGTCACCAAGGAGCACCGCCACACACAAGCTAACCGCAGCACTATTGTTGATGGTTGTTTTTTTGTTTTTTGGGCTTTTTATTTCGTAGACAAATTGCTCCTTACCCTCAAAGACGCACCGCCACAGCTGGGCTGTATTTCAGCCACAATTCCCTGGTAAACTACTTGTCATTGGTCAAGCCACAACCTGCTGAGCCTAGTTAGCATCCTGTCATTGGTCGAGCTGCCATCGTTGGCCGAGCATTCACAAAGTGAGCTACGCCGAACAAAAATGGCATTTTAAGTTATATATAATGAATCTATCTCTATGGAACTATCCACATTTTACATTCCCTGTCACAGTCCTTTGTTTTTTGTCTATAGTATAGTACCTTAAAGGTATCATAAACGAGCGCCACAATCGAGGTCAGGGTTACACTGGTCAAGCCACACAGCGTGGAAGGGCACTCGGCTCGTATGAAGCTTCCTAGCAGCCGGCCTCGTATCAACTAGCCCCCATGCTCCATAACTACGAGCAATTTAACCTATAAAGGAGCCGTGTGGCTGGTAATACAGCGGAGCGGTGTTTCCGACTGTCTCTAGCCCTTTGAGCAGTCGAACTGGCCTTTACGAGTAAATTGTCTCGACATCATCATCATCATCATCACACGTAAACGTAACACACATCCACTCTTTAACCTTTGTAACACATACACGCACACTTTTAACCTTGGGAACACAGATCTTTTCATGATTCTAAGGTTATACTAATGTTCATAGGCTGACATGTCTTGGTCTCATGACACAATTTCTTGTGTTTAATTCACGGTTTCAGTACCGTGTTCCGCCTCGAACACAGGCCTCGGCAATTGTTTCTCCGGGTTCATGCACATGGCCAGGTTCTAAGTGGCTGCTACATACGGTAGTACAAAAGGACTTGGCCTGCAACTCTGCAGGATCGTCCTAAACGAGCTGTCAAAGTACATTGCGTGCTTTATGATCGTGGGGGGCTAGACCCCTGAACCTGCCCCTGATCGACATGCATACGATTGCATCTTGATAGCTCGTATACATGTTTAGCCCCTTTGCTTTCTGATTCCGCACTAGATCCAGCCTTCGGAAGTCGACCGCCGCGGAGTTTTCAAAGGAGATGCATCTCCACTGCCGTGACATTGATAATTCCATCGTATTATTTACATACATTGTTACACCACTTCTGAATCTACACTGAAAATATAGTTTAGCATAAAGTCCATAACAATCGGCTTCTTTGTTTGATGAATAATACTTTGTTATCACATAACTAGTTATAACTAATCTAATAGTAGTCAAACTTCTACATGACTCCTCGTTTGACTCATCTCTTTATCCAACAGCTCAGTAGTATCATCACCCAGTAATCAATTCTCGACTCATTCTTTAATTCTAGGCGTCAAACTAGAATACTCCCACAAAGTAAAGATTACTACTACCATGCTCTCTACAAAAACGACATCTCCTCAAACGACAATCCAACCCAATCTACAAAACAACATCACTACAAGCCAATCTATAAAACAACTCACTACAATACTCTCCACAAAACACTGAACACTAAAATGTTATAGGAGATGTTAAAGACCTTCTCAAACTACACACGAAATATAAAACGATACTACGGTGTGCTCCTCAGCATTGATCATATTGAAGCTACCCAAAGCCATTTATGTCTACCTACTGCAAGTCACCTTCAAATGGTCCTCATCTTGTTATAAAACCAAATCAACCATCCATTGAATCATATACACTTTTTTAGGGACTCATATAGAGTCATGCTACATGCGGTGGCAGGCACGGGTCTTCATGACCTCAACCGACCGGTTGAACTGCTGGGTGCTTGGAGGAACGTCCAGTGCAGGGTTGCCAACAAAGAAATCATTGGGCATCAGAGCAACCTTCAACATCTCAGCAGGCATAACAGGGAAGTCCTCGACACGAGGATGGTGAGTAAGACCAAACGAGTGCCAAACAATAACATCCTCATTACGAACATTGTCCTTACGGTTGACAGCATCCTGAACACCACCAGCCTCAAGCGACGACTGGTTGGTCCACACACCACCAGCGAAAAACTCCTGGTCACGGTACTTGGACACCCAGAAGTGGTGGGTAGCAAACGCAGCACGCTTGCGAGCAATGGTTCCTGGAGGAGCCATCAGCAGAGCAGTGGGCTGGGCCACAAGCTTGTATCCAACAGGGTTGCCCGAAATTGGGTTCTTCTTGGTCTCGTTGACCATCTTGATGTAGCGGTTTGTCTCAATCTTGGCATCAAACGCACTCGACTGCTCAACATACGACTTGGTGTTGATGAATCCCGTTCCCTTGGGGTTCTTGTGGTCCCATGGCGTGCACACCGTATCGTGAACAGACACAGAGTTCTTGTATCCATCAATAGCAGGGTCAATACGCATGCTGAAAATGTGCTGGTGCGACGTGGCCAGAACACTGGGCGACACAACGTTACCGTAACGAGAAGTCTTTCCCTCATCAATGAATTGAGTAGACACAATACCAGTAGCACGGATCTCCATGTTAATGTTGGCGGCCTGGTCAAAATGCCACGCGAAAATGTACTCGTAGTTACCAACAGTCAAAATAGTCTGCAGAACCAGGATACGGCGACGAACAATGGCAGCCTCCTCGGTACGGTAGTTGGTGTGCTTCCACAGAATACCATCATCCTGCTCGTGCATGCACACAACACTCTTGCGAGTGACAACCTCTCCGTTGGGCTCAACCAGGTGGCCGTCAAAGTACTTGATGACTCCCAGACAATCGCAGCCAAGAGCCAGCTGATTGGCAGCAATTCCTCCACCAACATCACCAAAGTCAAAGGCCATCTTACGGTGAAGAGGAGGACGGGGGTCTCCATAGGGCACAGCCATCTCCGAGATAGATAGACGGTAAAAGGTCTTGCGTCCATCGTAGTCAACGTCGTGCAGCACAAGACCCTCACGAGGGTTGAATCCGACGCGGAAGCGCCACTTCTGCCACTGCACAAGGTTGCCCTCGGAAACGGTAAACGAGGGTCCATCGGGCTGCAACACATTGTAGGGTTTCAGGTCGGTACGCATAGACTTTTGCAGATCGGGATGGTACTCGTTGGGCTCACACGAACTCAGCACGGGCTTCGACTTGTTGAGAGTCGTGTAGTCAATGCCCGTCTCGGTGTAGTCATTGTCGCCACCAGTGGCGCACCAGTCAACACGCACAAACTTCTCGTCAAGAATGTCATAAACAGGCACAAATGGCAAGGGGAAGGCGTAGATGTTGGACTCGGGGTGGTTTGTCTTGGGATCACGCGAGTACATGAGGAACATCATGTAACGGGGCATAGCACCCTCGTCAACACATCCATACATCCAACCATCGCAAGCAACCGTCTTGATGTGATCTCCCTCGATACCGCACTCCTTAAGAGCCTCGATGATCATGGGGTCCTTGTACATGAATTTCTCAACAGCATTGGCCTCGTCCTGGTCAAAGGGAGGGTGAGTACCATGGGCAAAGGCGTGAACCTTGACAATGCGGTCAGTGGCCATATCAATCCACATTTCCTCAGCGTACTTGTCGTCCATAACGTAGTAGACGGCGTAGGCAATACGAGGAGGAGGAGCAATCCGCTTTCCAGCCTTCTCAGCAGCCAGGTAAGGAATCATCAATGCCTTACTAGGTTCCTCGGACTGCACCGATTTAATGTGAATGCGCTTGCCCTTGTGGTGACCACGGATAGCCTTGACCGCGCGCTTCAGCTCGTTAGGCGAAAGCTGGTCAAATGGATGGTGAGCCTCGAGGGCAGTGGTCTCCTGTTTTGAAGTCATGATGAAGTTCCAAAAAAACTGAAGATTGGGATCTTGGAAAATAAAAAGGTTTCAAGAATCTAAGGAGAAAGAAAGAAAAAAAACCAGAACTAATGGGGGGAGGAGGGGCCCTTTATATAAGCGCCAGACTAGTAACTGAGGCGGGGGGGGGGGCCATTGAGACGGGTGGATTGGAGGGGTCTGATAAGATATTGATTTGGTGCAGGCTTTACCTGATTAGGAAATTAGTTGCGAGCGGGAACCGGGGTAAGGGCGAGCTCGGACTGAGTCGCATCGAATTACCCAATGTGGTCTGTAGCGTGGAGAGACCCAGGGCAGGAGGAGGCGGGTGTCAATTAGGTGTTTGGAGGTTTTTTTAGGGATATTATGAATAATATGATGATTAAGATGGAGATAATGGATACTTGCAAGACAATTATGATGGAAAACTAACAAATGTTTCAAAAAGTTGACATCGAACTGAGGATCCGAAACGGGATAAGGACCCTTACCCTGGACCAGTTTTTGCCGCTACCCCTGCCCTCTGGCCATAGTGTGAGGAACGGGTGCAAAGTTCCTTCACCCGCCGGTTGCCCCGCCTAATGAACATCTGGGGAACTGACAACGAGAAAAAAATTACAATTACTAGGCGCCCGGCGGCTGTATACATGTTGTCATGTGGGGTAAACCAGCAGATGTGGACTGATCGGAAACGGGTTCCGAATTCACGACACGTTTCACCTTCAAAGTTGATGCCCTCGGCTAATCCGAACGAATAAGAATTAGGACTACCCATGACACTAACCACTCCTGGACATGATACTATCGAATCGGCGCAGGGGGGTGGACACAGAGAATTAGATAACGCCTACGGGCCGATGCCAATGATAACGGAGCAGAAGGTAAGATAACGGTCAAAAGAATAAGCTTTAGAGCGAGCAAGATCCGAGGAGGTAGGGCTTTACGATGAGCTCATCGCTTAGTGCGGAGGTAGCGGAGATAGTACAGGTAGAAGTATCTGAGTCACCCGAGTTTATTAACAAGCCGATGATGGGGAGAACAGACAAGTCGAGATTCAGCATTAAAGGGTATTACGAGAAATTGAACGTTTAATCAAGTAATGGAGTTATCTAGTAATGGAGTTATCAAGTAATTCAGTCAGCTTCAAGTGGAGTTATAACTGTGACCAGCTATGGATCTACAGGGACAATTGGTAGTGGATACTGCTTAGAAGGAATAGTCTACTGTCTTTCTTAAGGACCACACTGTGAATTTATTGGCGATAATACGTGAATAGAAAACGAGTTGTTTATCCCCATCCATACAGTAGTCAAAGTGAGATCCAACCTACAAGTTATATTGAGATAAACTAGATCTGTTGACCATCAGTTGGATTATTTATCATAACATTTCACTCGTTCCAGTCCCTAATAAACTATTTACATCTTGATTCTCTTCTACTTGACATTTGAACATTTAAGAGCACATTTAAGAGCAAACATTTAGAGGTTATATCCCCCAATGACCTATTCAATATACACATGCTATTTAGATTACATGAATCTCTTCTTTCAAATCTCGGACTCCAATCAATAACATTACACACCACAAGACACTAGAATTGAAATCAATTGTAGACTTATCAGATCTAGTGTAATTCTTGCAAATATAACGAACTCAAGGACTCCATACCGTATTTCCATTTTAATACTTCGGTAATTGTCGGTAAGCCATTACGCCAGTTTTTCCCAACCAACTGTCAAAACTCATAACCAAATCAATGGTCTAAACTCCAAACTATAAGCTGTTTAGATATGTTAACAGCACTTGGATACTGTGAATTTAATGACATTGAGTTGTCTAGCTAAGTCTCCTTCTGCACTGGTTACAGAGCCGGCACGTGATCGGCGATACGGTGCTGCAATCCCGGCAGCTCTGCTGATTCAGCGTATAAATACCCCAGTTTTAGTCTTATTTTTTTTTTTTTAATTGTTTGTCTTCTAACAATCCACCCCGCCCCCTTTTATCTAAACACTATGAGTACTCGTCCCAGATACAACGACAAGATCTCGTCTTTTGACGTACACACCTACTTCTTCCAATCTCATGAAGCTACCAAGCAAGAAGGAGCGGCTCTGCGTGAGAAGTTCCAGGTCGACTTCGCCAAAGAGCTCGAACAGGGCCTTGTTCGAGTGTTTAAGTTCCACGATTACCCACTAGGACCACATCCTTATGGAATGTGGGAATGTGACTTTTCTACTCCCGAGATGTTTGCCAAAGTTGTTCCCTGGTAAGTATAGTTGTACTGTGCTAATAGTGGACCAGTCACTACGTGGATCAAACGTCTAACCCTAAGGTTCCAATTGAACCATGGTACACTCAGTGTTCTTGTACACCCTCACACAGGAGATAGCTACAAGGATCACACGGATCATGCCATTTGGATTGGAAACAAGGTTCCTCTAATCACTGATATCCTAAAGGCGGAGTAACGGTGATGCACGGCACCACTTGCGTCATATCCCCATCACTTCACGGGGCATGGGTCGACCACAATTGTAAAACCATCCATTGATCTGTTATAGTATATATCTCTCATGTCTTTTCCCTCCTTGGAACATGTCATTTTAGCTATAATTTTTCATGACATCTTCCTCCTATTCTTTTTCTTAACCTCTGCGCTCTATGGGCCATACACACATGCATGGGCTGACTACGTCCGGGTAACAGAGTGAAAAACTCTTGAAACCTCGCGTCCTTACAACAGTAACTACTGTACATCTGCTGTAATTCCTAGTCAAACATGTCCGACTCACAGCAGAGTTACATGATCGTGGACGGAGTCCTGGGCGACTATGTCCAGGAAATCGCCGCATACATTGATAAGTTGGATCCTCCTGCGTCGGAGGATGCCAGCTTTGAGAAACTGGCTACTGGCCTCATTGAGACTGAGTCGGACGAGAGCCAAGACAAGATCTTTGCTGCCATTGCTGACAAGAGCGCCGTGCTGTCCACGGCACCAGAGAAGGAGTTCGAGCCCGCCTACAACCTTGTCTTGCACATTCTCACCTTTTCGCCGAATCTCTCTGATATACTGCCAGTTCTACTGTCAAATCTGTCGCAGCACCCGCCTGCCTCGGCCGTTGGATCACTCCAGGTGCTGTCAGTGCTTGCCAACCTGTTCAACATTTTGCCCACCACGTCACCACTACGATACAGTGTTTTTGACACTATTCTGACTTTTGCTGACAAGTCCAACAACTTGCACCTACTGGTAGGACAGCTAAAACAGCTGCCCAAATGGCTCAATGAATGGGGTGTTGACGAGTCGGTCAAGAAAGACGTTTTCTTCAAGGTATCGGAGCTACTTGCTGGTGGTTCTCAGGACCTCGAACAATCGTACAAGTTCCTTGTTCAGGCAGCTCAGGCCATTGGCTCGGACGAGGATGGATCCATCATTGCTAAGAAGCTTGTGTCGGTTGGTCTCGAGTCCGAGTTCCTCTACGACTTTGATGAGATCCTCGGAGTTGAGGCTGTACAGAAGCTTGCCACTCAGGATAAGCCGCTATTCAGCGTGCTTGAGATCTTTGCCAACGGCGATTACCCCGCGTTCAAGTCTGTGTCGCACGACATTGCTGGTCTTTCCGACTGGGAGGTTCTTGACAAGAAGATCAAGGTGCTTGCCCTCACCAAACTAGCGTCTCAGACGACAGACCGTACACTCTCTTACAAGGCCATTGCCACAGCCATTGATGTTACCGAGTCTGAGGTCGAACTATGGGTCATTGATGCCATCCGTGCCGGTCTTGTCGAGGGCCGTCTCAGCCAGATTGACCAAGAGTTCATCATCCACCGTGCTGCGCCCATTGGCCAGTTTGGTCCCGAGCACTGGTCCGTTATCCGTTCGCGTCTTGATGCCTGGAAGTCGAGTCTTCAGGATGTGCTGGAAGTTGTCCGCAATGCTCGTGAGAATGCTCAGCGTGACAAGATCTCTCGCTTCCGTCCTCGCGTGGCTGCCTAAGAAAGCTGGAACCGTTATTTTATTGCATTGGCACTGCCAGAGTAGTGATAGAGTACGTAGTAATGCGTACGAAAAGGAAAAGGGGGAATGTGGGTTGTGTTGTACTGGAGAGAGCAGGTGAAGAACCGGTATATAGTACATTGGATATGCCATTTATGATATGATCAGACATTTAATGAGTTGTAGGTGTAGTGTAACAATATGTGGCTATACTTTATGAAGATAAGTTTACAGCATTTTGATGGATTATAGTTTTGGTTTATGAACATAAGTTTACAGCATTTGGTGAATACAGCTTTAGTTTATGAATTACAGCATTTGATGACTATAGTTCTAGTGTATGAAGATAAGTTACATTTGATGAATATAGCTCTAGTTTATGAAGATAAGTTACAATTGATGAATATAGATCTAGTTTATAAAGATAAGTTCACAATTACAATGGAATGCCAAAGGTAGTAATTATCCAATATTTACCTTGCTTAAAATGTTGACTAGAGACAGAACCCCAGAGACAGTCATCTAAGGACCAACTCTTGTACCTTGTATATCTTACGACATTAACTGCTAATATTCAGTTGAAACTACATTACAAAAACTATCAAGGTATATGATTTGATCTCAGCAGTTAATTATTACATATTTTACAGGTCCTACCAAGGTATATGATATAATCCCTTCAAAAATAGTACCTTAATTCACGGAGACTACTAGGACGGTATATTACTCCATTCTTCAATTAAATAAGTACTTATTTCACACGTTACCAAGGTATACGATTCCATCCATTCATTAATACTACTTACTTTACAGAGATTACCAAGGTATACAATTTAATCACTTCAGAGATTAAATAGTTACTCGCTTTCACAGGAACTGCGAAGGTATGTAATTTGATCTCTTCAGTTGATAACTACTCACTCCAGTGATTACCAAGTTATATTTAAATAACTACTTTACAGGTACTACCAAAGAATATGATTTGATCTCTTCAGAAAATAAATAACTACTTACTTCACAGAGACTACCAAGTTATATATTCAAATAGCTACTTCATAGGTAACTACTACTAAAGTATATTATTGATCCCTTCAGTTAAATAACTACCTACTTCACAGAGACTACCAAGTTATATAGTTGGTCTCTCCAGTTAAATAGCTATTTACTTCACAGAGACTACCAATTATATATTTGAATGACTACTTCTCTGAGGCTACCAAGGTATATGATTGATCCCCACCTCATCACTGGACTGGGCTATATTGAAGGGGCGGCTGAACAAAAAACAGTCACAAACATTCCCAATTAGGCAAGTATATCGACAAGGTCTAACAACAGTAAATACAGGACCACAGTACACTACAGCATGCAGGTGCTAAGGATGCAGCCGCACGACGACTCTAGAGCTCCCAAAGCGAAATTTCAGTCGCATCATTTCGCACCTTGTAACTTTCTCGACAAACCAACTTCGACAAACATGTCTCACCGAAAGTACGAAGAACCCCGTCACGGTTCGCTGGGATTCCTTCCCCGCAAGCGCGCTGCGCGCCACAGAGGAAAGGTTAAGTCGTTCCCTGTTGACGACAAGTCCAAGCCCATCCACTTGACTGCCTTCCTTGGTTACAAGGCTGGTATGACCACCACTGTCCGTGACCTTGACCGTCGTGGATCCAAGATGGACAAGCGTGAGATTGTTGAGGCAGTCACTGTTGTTGACACTCCTCCTCTTGTTATTGTTGGTGTTGTTGGATACGTTGAGACCCCCCGTGGTCTGCGTTCGCTTACCACTGTGTGGGCCCAGCACCTGTCTGACGAGGTCCGTCGTCGCTTCTACAAGAACTGGTACAAGAGCAAGAAGAAGGCTTTCACCAAGTACGCCAAGACATTTGCTGACAACTCTGCCTCTGTTGAGTCTGAGCTTGAGCGCATTAAGAAGTACTGCACTGTTGTTCGTGTTCTTGCCCACACTCAGATCCGCAAGACTCCTCTTGGTCAGAAGAAGGCTCACCTTGCTGAGATCCAGATCAACGGTGGCTCCATTGCCGACAAGGTTGAGTGGGCTCACAAGAACTTTGAGAAGACTGTTGACATTTCGTCTGTGTTTGAGCAGGATGAGGTGATTGACGTGATTGCCGTTACCAAGGGTCACGGTTACGAGGGTGTGACTGCCCGTTGGGGAACCAAGAAGCTGCCCCGTAAGACTCACCGTGGTCTGCGTAAGGTTGCTTGTATTGGAGCCTGGCATCCTAGCCACGTCCAGTGGACTGTGGCTCGTGCTGGTCAGGACGGTTACCACCACCGTACCTCTACCAACCACAAGGTTTACCGTATTGGTAAGGGAGATGATGAGGCCAATGCTGCCACTGAGTTTGACCGTACCAAGAAGACGATTACCCCCATGGGTGGATTTGTCCGTTACGGTGAGATCAACAACGACTTCGTCATTCTCAAGGGATCCATTCCCGGTGTTAAGAAGCGTGTTGTCACTCTGCGTAAGTCTCTGCAGGTTCACACTTCTCGTAAGGCTCTCGAGAAGGTCCAGCTCAAGTGGATTGATACTGCCTCCAAGTTCGGAAAGGGTCGTTTCCAGACTCCTGCCGAGAAGCACGCCTTCACTGGTACCCTCAAGAAGGACCTCAACTAAAAGGAATCGTCACGTCTTGCGACCAGCATGTATTCTATGTATTGAATTCATTAATGGAGAACCAAAAATAATAGTAGGGAGCTTCAGAACTATAGGGGCTTTAGAAGTATAGGAGCTTAAGAACTATAGGGGCTTCAGAACCATAAGGGAGGTTCAAAGCTGTAGGGAGGTTCAGAGGTTCAGAACTATAGGGGGCTTGAAAGCTATAGGGAGCTTCAAGACTATTGCACTACTAGACAAGCCAACTATTGTGCCAAACCATAGGCTTTCAAAGAGATTACCAGTAGCAGAAGGACCCTAGTCTTAATAATGAAGTATATACAAGATGTAGAATAAGAAGGTCCTCAAGGATTGTTGAAAGCAGTAAATGATGGATATAGCGAATAGGTCGAATCGTTCATATAAAAGTTGTAAGAAGACTTGGAAAAAAGATATAAATGACTTAAAAGTGTAAAAACGGCTTGAAAAAGTTGATATAAAAGTTGATGCTTCAGTATCATCGAGGTCGACCCCAACCCTAGAATGTGGATGCCAGCAAAACGTCAATTGTCTCTCTTTTAAACCTCATTAAAGATGGACGCGTTTGAATCAGGAGGTAGGACAATTGATGAACACGACACCCGTACAAACTAACATAAGACTTTTTTGCCCTTGAGCGCTCGTTCTACACGGGAGACTTTGCTCAGGTCGCGCAGCAAGACGTGTCTTCTTTGGCTGATGCTCATAAGCAGCGCGCTTCTGTTCTTGTAGCTCGGGCCAAAATCTACACTGGAAAGGCCCGCGAAGTCGTGTCACAGTACAAGAAAAGCTCAGAGCCGTGGCAGTCCATTGTAGGTGTGTACGCCGAATACTCACTGGGCGTAAAGTCTGCTGTTGATTCAGCAGACAAGATCATCGAAGCCCATTCCGACGATGCTACAGTACAGTTTCTGGGAGGATTGATTCTTGTTGCCGAGAACAAGCTCACCGAAGCATTGAGTCTGCTGGGAAAGCATGAGGGTAGTCTTGAGTGTGTGTCGCTGACGGTTCAAATCTACCTGTTACAGCACCGTGTTGATCTGGCTGCTAAACTGGTTCACGAGGCCAAGAACTGGGCCCAGGACAACATTGTGTTCAACCTGGCCGAAGCATGGACAAATCTACGTGAAGGGGGTGATAAGGCCCAGAGCGCCTTCTACATCTTTGAGGAGTTAGCAACTGGCGGAGTCAGTTCTGCTCGCTCCCTTGTAGGACAGGCTGTAGCTCAGCTTGAGTTAGGACGAATCCCCGAAGCTGATGAGCTGTTCAAGGAGGCTCTTGATCAGGAGCCCGAGAACCCGGAAGCTCTGGCAAACTCGATTGCTGCTGCCATTGTAACAGGCCGTGACTACAGTGACCAAGAATCGAAATTGGAGCAGGTGGCCAAGGACCATCCGTCGTTGGTCGACCTTGAGGCCAAGTCGCAGCTGTTTGACAGCATTGTGGCCAAGTACAAGGCTGCTGCTGCCTGAACCAATATTTATGTAGCATGGAGGATACGAGAGACAGTATTATATTGCTGGAGAAGCTGTAAAAGTAGGGGAGTGAAGAGGTGGTGAAGAGGTGGTGAAGGAGAAGCTGTAAAAGTAGAGAGGTGGAGAAGAGGTGAAATCAAAGTTATAATCGAAGAATGACTCGAGAATGTAAATAAATGGTGTAGAGAGTTGCCCGAGTTGCCCGAGTTGCCCGAGGAGTCTCAGATTGCCTTGCTCACTGCTTCAAAACTTTGAGCATGGTTTCAATGGCATTCGAACTGGCTTGAGGAAGAGATATTGTTAAGAATGACCGTAAGGGAGATATGTGCCATTTCGTAGGTGTAGAGGAAAGACCGAAGGACAATCAGGTAAAGCGGCAGTAAGAAAGATGCGTACCTTTCCGAATGACAGTCAGGCAAAGCTTTCTTCATCATGTCAAAGGCGTCAAGTTCCAAGAGGGAGATATAACACCGGAATTAAAGTGAATACACCGGTTCAGCTGATCAAACAAACAAGATTTATTGCGCTGCTGGTCGTTGTTGGTTTAGCTTTTTTGTTCAAGCCGACCATTTGATGGAATGAGGTACTTCCAGAGTAATAAGGACTGTAGAGCTCAGCATTTTCGGCAAACATTGAAACGAAACAAGGCGACAATCATGGCAAGAAAGCTGAACACAGTAGGAGGAAGTAGAGGTCTGCTGCTCCTTTGAATCACAATGAGCCATTCAGATGAGATATACCTCATGAGATAGTAAACTGATCAACTTGTAGTAGTATCTTGAAAGAGTAGACTCGTATCCTTCCGCTATTTGTCACATAGAATCCAATCTAGAAACCACATTTCGAGCGTTTCGCTGACAAGCAGATTCAAAACAGGGAATTAACTTGCCAGTAAAAAATACGACCAGCTTAGAATATTTCAGCAAATAGACTTGTGGAGTAGACCAACCAAATGGCAGTGCTCAAATATCGGCTATTGAGTCATTGAGGCGGTACACCGCCGATGGGCTGATAGTCGGTTCGTATAGTCAATAGACTATAAAAAAATGAACCGCAGCTAAAGCCGATACTGGACACGTTACGTGGGAAAGACATAGAGACATGGATGAATTCGCATGGAACCATACTGTACTCTGAGCAACGCTTTACTCTCGGTCATTTCCTTGAAAACGAGTCGGTCCCGAACTTTGGCTCCAAACTTTCACTCGGTCTGTACGACCGGAGATACCACAGGGGTCTCCCGGTTGAGGTTGAGGGAATGGCCTAGACGGTGGGCTAGACAGTGGCCAAGACGCTTGCCGCTTACCAGTTGAGGTCAGTGACCTGACTCAATTGACAAGGATTGCCATTGTATCGACGGGCCCCAGTGCTAGTGTTACCCGTTAAGGTCTGGATAGGCAATACCGACGCACCAACTATCAGCGGTTGAGTTTGAGGGACAAACAGGGGTTTGCCCACCGAGCCACTAGCTTGAGTCGAGCGATCATCTGGTGATCAGTCGAAATGGTCGAGCGCGGCATCGGCTATGGAGGATCGATAGCATGGAAGATGGGCAAAAGCGTATATGCGGAAGCTAGTGTGAGATCGAGGAGGTATCGGCGATAGGCTTTAGGGAGGGATTGAGACGAGTTTGTAGCCTCGTCAAAGCCATATTCATGAACGAATCAATGATCGACATCTCAGGGTCATTCCTGAATCGGAAGAGGCTGGCAGAAAAAGACGCATCAAGATGTGCAATGCATCGTCCGGAGACAGCGGAGAAGCGAAGATGCAGTCTTGTAAGACAAGGAAACCCTGACCAAGACCGCTGTGAATGCCAAGCCAAACCTCCAGGAACCCAGGAAGGATAGTACAATATAGTACACCAACTTAATACGGCCATCCGAATGATAACAGTAAACTATCAGGGATTTAGCCAGAAAGCAGCAGCAGCAGGCATTAGCCAGTCAACAGGCAGAAGGCAAGCAGCAATCTGCAACAGGCAAAAGCAGGTAGTAGGCAAGCAGGCAGTAGATCAAGCAAAAAACAGAAAGCAAGCAGCAGTCAACGGCAGTCAACGGCAGGCAGTTGTCAAAGGCAGTCAAGAGCAATCGAAAGCAATCAAAAGCAGTCATCGCAGGAGTCAACGGCATTAAACGGCAGCAAAGCAGTCAATAACAATGACTACAGCAGTACGACTTGCCCCGCATTAGAGCCGTAGAGAGATGCAATCGGCCATGTTAAGAGAGAGAGATGCAATAGTCCATGTTGCCAGTAGCAAGGAGTAACAAGTCAATCAGTTGACGTGACACAATAATAGCAGGTATCAGTTATGATCTCCATGATCTTCAGATAACCAATCAGTAGAGGCAATGAACTGACAATTGGACTTTAAGAAGCATTGAGGCTACTAACTCACATCAATTGGAGTAAATGCGACGGTAGATTGTAACGATAGGCCTTTGAGCCGTAAGCCATAAGCCATAAGCCATTGAGCCTAATTACTTGAGCTTAAGCCACGAGCCTTGGGCATTCATCAATTGAACTTAAGCTCGTCCCTTGAGCTGAAGCCCATGGCTTCCATCCTTAAACCCGGCCCATTACTTGAACCTCCATCGTAAGCCCATCACACCCCCCCACCGGCCTGGCTCCTTTGGACTCGGATCCATACGGTCTGGACTCTTCATTTCTGGGTTCACCAGCGTCTAAGGCGGGTACTTGCATGCGGAGCATTCGGGTCGTATGGCGTTCCGACCCGCCGATCTCAGCAGACGCAGCGCAGCGCAGCGCAGTGCCGTGGCTGCTTGGCAGATGTTGGCGGTAGAGCCGCTGATAAGGAGCCTGTGGTAGGTGAACCGATAGCCAAGATGACAAGGATGGCAACGGGGCAAAGAAACTAGAACGGGGAGGGTAAGAGAGAATGTTATGGAGAAATAGAAATGGCAACTAGAAAGCCGTTTTATTTGGTGGTGTAAATGGTCCAAAAGTCAGGAAGAACCCCACCGCTATTTAGATCCCCGATCCGTCTTGGCACCTCTACCCTAGTACATTGCGTCGCGTCGCGTCTCTCACGAGTGAGTCGACGAGGCACTAAACGAATAAGCAGGATGATAGTAATGAGCGAGACATTTCAAGACATGTCAAGACATACATCAAGTCAGTAGGATACAATACAATACAATAACCAAAACAAGGTTACTTTTTGATACCAAAATACCGGATCCACGTCATCTGTTCAATGGCCCCGTGCCAACGGTAATAAGCTACGCGTTGATCATGCACGGCACAGCTGTGCGGCGCAGAGCAGCCGTGCGCCGCCTTAGCGCATTGCATTAGTTTGGCGCATTTTTCGCAAAAATGCTACTGCCGCCATCTCCGACTAACCTGTCATCACACAGCAACTTGTAAGCAAAAAAGCAGCAGGTGAAACAGCAGAGTGCCCAGACCCCGCTGCCGTCAGTGTAACCATTCAACAGGTTAGTGGTACGAGCTTTACATTGACAAAAAATATTTGACAGCTAGCAAAACAAAAAAAAATGTCGACCCTAGGATCCGGATCAAAGGTTATGTCGATTAATGGAGGTGATGGTATTGGAGGTACTGGAGGTAATGGAGGTAATGTTAATGGTATTAATAGTGGTAATGGTGTTGCTACTACTACTACTACTACTACTACTACAACGGCATTGCCTGTCACTGTTGACTTGAACCAATTGGCAGCTGGTTCATGTGACAATCTTCTACCTAGTGCGTTCGGCCCCCAGTCTCTAGGTATCATTGTCGTCAAGAACTTGCCAAACGAGTTCCACGAACTGCGCGCACGCGTCCTGACATCAGCCGCGGCGCTGGCTCATCTACCAGACGAAGCTTTGGCATCCCTCGAGGCGCCCGAGGCTCTGTGGCTTGTGGGTTGGTCGCGGGGCCGCGAGAAACTTGCGTCTGGAGCGCCTGATACGCTCAAGGGCTCGTTTTATGTCAATTGCGACTTTTATTCAGGCCAAACGGCTGCCAATGTCGCGCCTCCTGGAGCCTTTGCTGGCTATACAGCACCCAATCGTTGGCCATCCACTCAATTGCCTGAGTTTGAGTCGGATATCAAGCAACTGTTGAAGCTCATCATTGACGTGGCATGCGTGGTGGCCGCAGCTTGTGACCGATACATGGCCTCGCACCACCGTACTGGTCCTAATGGCGAAACCGGCTACCTTGAGCGCATTGTACGGACATCCACAACAACCAAGGCCCGCCTGCTGCACTATTTTGCCGCGACGCCCGACCCAGCCGTTGATGCAGCTGCCGACAGTTGGTGCGGAGAGCACGTTGACCATTCATGCGTGACGGCACTGACAAGTGAGTACCTGATGCGCGAGGCCGACGTGGGCGTGTCTAATGCCGAGTTCATCCCTCAACATGACCAATTTGCTGATGCTGGTCTGTTTATTCGGAATGCCCAGGGAACTGCTGTTAAAGTGGACATCCCCAAAGATGCGCTGGCATTTCAGACTGGTGGAGCCCTGCAAGTGATTTCTGGAGGCCTTTTCAGGGCCATTCCGCACTATGTACGTGCGCCGTCGGCGCCCGGCATCAACCGCAGTACCCTGGCCGTATTCTGCCAGCCCAATCTGCACGAGCGTGTAGGTGATAAGGACTTTGAGATGTATGCGCGGGACATCGTATCAGGCAATCATTAGGGTCTAAACAGATTGAGGATGAGCTGATGGGATTCAACCGAGTTTAGCGGACCCTATGCGGTGTTTTGGGCGGTTTCTGTGGCTTTTGTCTCGTCCCCCCCTCTCTCTGCTCCCCCGCGCGCATTTTGCAGCTTGCGATGGTGCACTCTTCTACATCTGGTGTAGTGCGCTCAAAAGCTAGCAGACAGTCGGCAGGGCAGCGCGCAGGAAGTTTCAATGGCCCCAGCTTTTTATTGGTCTTTGTCAATGATAATCGATGATTGACAATTGGACTGTCTACTGCTATATTCACTATCTATTGACTCATGCGACGGCCAACTGCAGTGGCATTGCATACTGCATCGAGAGACTGGATAGTATTTTTGTTCCCGTACGGTGAAGAACGGAAATACGCAGTATGGAACCCCCTCTTCCCCTCCCCATCCTCCCCCCGCTCACTGGTTCCATTCACGGGGCAGTGCAGCGACGCAATTGCATGGGTGCCTGAGGGTAAACCCCTGTAAGCACCTGATTAGTGCAGACTGGGATGAGTACCGCCTGCAAACGAAAATGAACAAGGTTTGGTATGTTTAAGTTTGCTGTTTCGATGCGAGGGAGGAAAACGATTGTTGAAGCAGGTTGACCATGACCCCACCTCCCCCCTTCCAACCAGCCGTATGCATTTGCGATTGGACCAGCGGATCGGCGGCAAAGGGCAGCGGGTTTTTTTTTTTGTTGTTTGACATGCACAGGACCAGATGAGGAGATAATTGACGATTAGCGAGGCCGGGCCGATTGAGAGGTCTGGGGTCCGGAGGTGCTAATCCGATTGATTGGATCGCAGATGGATGATGAATGTGCACCGACTAATCAAGACGAGGCCCTAGCCACGAAAAATTAAGTTTGGAGCTGCGTGGAACAACTAGCGGTCTTGCCGGGTTGAGTGATACGGTACCTACGTGGCAGTGAGGGAAGGAGACAGGAGACGAAGCGGGGAACCGAGGAAGAAGAAAAAAAAAAGATCAAGGCCAGGACAGGAACCGGGATCAAACCGAGATTCAATGGGATCGTGAGGAAAATCTTTAGCTTATTATGAGATCATCGCAATAACCTCTCAGGCCCCCCTGGTAGCCGCCTCAGCGATCGGCACAGTATTGGTGCTGGCACTGGTGATCTAGGCACGATTTGTTTGCCGTAAGAGCCGTTTTGTACAAGGGGTGAGGGTCGAGAGTTGGACTGGCGGACCTGCAGGGCACCTAACGGAGCAGGCTGGGCGAGCCCACCATAACTAACTGGGCCTTGCTGGTGTTTCAGATGGACGAGCCATCAATGCAACCAAAGGGTAGCGGTATTGATGGGGGGTGGTTCCATTTGGTATTAGTGTCACAAGTAGCCTGCTTTTCTGCCCCGGAGCCCCGCCTTGTCGGCTTTTGGATCGAGATTGTGTTATCGTAGAGAGGGGGGGGGGCACAGGACGTATGAGCAAAAGGACAGATGAGGAAAGCAAACACAAACGATAATAGTATATATCGGAAGACCGAATGTCAAGCGCAGTGGCGGCATTTGGTTGTTGTTGTCATGCTGTGTTGGTCATCATCCGCCTGGCTCAAAACCGTTGCCGTTGTGCTTTAAGGTTGGCTGTCAGTATAGAGTGCACGCCGCCTTATGCACCATGGCTCCAACAGTCCAAACTATCATGGGTCGATATACGTATTGGATACCGGATCCAGTCTAAAGTAATTATTCAAGTCAAACCGTATATAATATTCCAATCGATTTACCATTAGATCAGTTTACTGGCCTCGTGCCATGGAGCAAAAAATTTCCCCACCAAAATTTCCCTCTTTAACCCCGTCCACAAAATTTCACTTCCCGCCTCCCTCGCTCCCCTCCTTACCAACCCCTCACTGTGCATCACGCCAACCCTCGTGCCTAGACCGCCGCCGTCTAAACCCCCACAGGGCCGTTGCTTTTGACATGAACAAGAAAAGTTGCATGCCATGAAAAGCACCGAATCCCGAGCCTTGCACTGCCAAAAAGCAACCTCCAACCCCCCCCGGTCCCTCGCTTGGTTATCAGTGGCCCGCCGAGCCCTTGACATTCGGCTGTCGGACTCAGGGTATACACTGTGACTGCGCACCTGGCTCCCCCCCTCCCTCTCCTTAGCTTGCTACTACTATATATACGACCTCCTTGCTGCTGTTGGTTTTCTTGTCTGTCAATCCCACGAGTCAGCATTTGTTAAGTTTTGCTGGTCTCTGGAATCTCATCAATTGTCTAGTCAAGGGATCCTCAGATTCGATTTCTTAGAATCGGGTGTCTTTTTTTTTTTTGCATCCTACCTTAATTTCGTGCAATCTTAGCATTTTGTACTTGACTTTGTACTTGACTTTGTACCATTGGAACTTCACTTTGTCCATTGGAACTTTGACCTTGTACTTGACTTTGTTACCATTCGCGCTTTCCCTCGTACCATTGGCAATTCACTTTGTACCTACGACACTTTCCCTCGTACCTATAACACTTCACTTCATACCTCCAAACCTTCACTCATACCTTTCTCACATATCCCTCACTCACCTCCTTCCTCTCTTTACCCCATCACGATTTACGACCTCTTCTCTCTTTCTTCCCTTCTTCCTCCCCTCCCTTGCATCTTTGTCAAGCATCTTCCTTCTTTGCATCTGCATACTTGAATCGTTAAAGTGATCGACCTTGTTCGTATTGGACTCTGACGAACCCAGTAGCTTCATTGCCTGAAATTGACTAGACTGGTACAGTGGGCCTTGACTCAATTGAGTAGCAGTTGACTAACTGGTCACTATTGGTTCTATCTTTTCAGCACTACTGTCCTATCTTTTCATATACTGGTCACTACTGTCCTTTTCATCTACTTGGTGTTATCTTTGGTACTTACTTCGTCTCTACCTGGTACCTACCTGGTTTCTAATCTTATCAACCTATAAGGCATGTCTGACCAACTGTAAGTCTTGCCTATTTTTTTTTTTTCACTCTTCGTTTCTAATCCAGCCAAAATGACCCCCAGACTCCTCGGCGCAGGCGCCAGGCAAAACGCAGCGGCTTTCGTGGCCGCCCTTCTTCCAGACCAAAATTCGACACTCGTCTCGATATGAACACCCGTTCTCAAACTGCTGTCCCCGTCGCAGTGTCCCCCGAGTCATTCCGTTTCTTCGATGCCTCGATGCAACCCATGCAACCAGTGGCCCGTGCGCAGGCGCAACAGTCCCACCACCAGCAATCCGCTGCTTCTACTCCTCCCTTACAGCTCGACGCCTCGGTGTGGTCCCAGCATTCCTCTAACCTAGCGGCCGGTTCCGCTATGAACCCTCCTTATCCCCATTCTTCTTCTTCTTCCTCTGCTGCTGCTGCTGTCGCTCCCTCGACTCCCCTCATTCCCCTGACAATCTCCGACTCGGTCTCGTCCTTATCAACAGTTCAGAGCCTCGAGCCATCGCCTATTGAGTATGATGAGTCTGCCGTCTTCGCTGTCGACCTGCCTTATGTATCGGCTGACGATTACGATGACATGGGTCAGCAGCTGGAGTTGCAGCTAAGATTCGACGCTCAACAGCAACAGCAACAGCATCAACATCTCCAGCATCAACTCCAGCATTCTCATGAGCAGCATTATGATTATTTCGACCAGCAACACCATCATAATCTTCATCATCATGAGCACCAGCACAATAACTTCAGTCTGCAAGACTCACTTATTCCTCAGACGGAGGACTTTGGTCCGCTTCTCGATATGCCCCAGTTCCAGAATCCCAATCCTCATGGTCCTATTGGCGCCTCTGGTGATCTGCTGCCATTCCCCGAGTTCACATCTTCGTCTTCTGACGAACGGTCAGTTCCAGCTTTGGCACCCGCCCCAGCGTTAGCTCCTGCAGCGAACTTAACGCCTACGACCCAACCACTGGCTTTCCCAAGCTCGGCCTCGTTTACACAAGGATCGAGAAGAACACTGCGGGAACGTCGCAGGTCGCCCTCGAGTGGTCTCAGGCAGTCGGTGTCGGCAGTATCGTTGTCCCGCCTCAATACGACGCCAACACCCATGACAGCATTGGCTTCGGCGCCAGCAACAGCCATTCCAAACGCTTCACGCACCAGCAGCTTCAAGCGCCGCGTGTCGCTTAGTGTAGGCCCCGACGGCCATTGTACAACAAGGTGCATTGAAATTGTCAATGGCCAAGAGATGCCGCCATTGGCTGGGCCCAACATGATGCGGTTTGGCTCGTTCGACAATGTAGCAGGTCTCAACTCGACGCCGTTTGTGGGCTTCTCCACCTATGCATCCGAGGCTTCAACTGCTGCTACGTCGCCCTATACCGATGGAATGGGAGGCAGTGTTGACGTGGCTCACGTACCACCGGCAGTTCCTGGCCGTCGCGAGAGTCTTAGGCGTACACGAGTCCCTGGTGGTCTCACCTGTCAGTCATCCCCCGAGTATGGATGGAATGAGCTTGGTCTCAACATAGGTCTACAGACTCCTCTAGAATCAGAATCGTCTGTTGTACTTGACAACGATGATGGGAATATGGGAACCAAAGACGATGCTCGTGAAGCGATTCGTCGCGCCTTGGCTCGTACTCGTAGTCATCGTTCAGAGTCCAACCCCGAGAGATCCTTTACCCTCTCAGCATAACTTCATCCAGCGAGGTCAAGTCAAAAACTCGAGTCAACAAGGTCAAGCCAACACGTTCAAGTCATAACTCAAGCCAACGAGCTCAAGTGATAAGTCAAGCCACAAGCTCCAGTGAAAGCTCAAGCCATCAAGCTCAAGTGCTCTAGAACTTTGCAACTAACCGAACTGCCGCCTCCTCCAGCGTAGTGAACGTCGATTAACATGCCATACATAGCATATCAGTAAAACAACTACATGATCCATCACCTGTAGATCGAACCGTTAGATGTCCATTCCTTTTATAAAGACATCGAAATACAAGAATTAACAACACATTAATTTTACCATTCATTCTCATTCTCATTGTACCATTTTGCCATTCATTCAACATCATACTGCCATTCATTCAGCCATCATACACGCCTCCACCTACAACGTTGACATTCTCCCATACCCCATCTTTATCACTTCCTATCTGGGTAAATCAATTTATTGACCTTCGCCAAACGACATTACACCAGACACAAAAGCACCAATTTAATTACGAGGCTGGACCTTTGTAAGTGCAAGTGTTAGTGTGGGTGTTTATTCATTGTTGGGGTCTCATTTTTTGTTCATTGTTGGGCCCTCTTTCCACCCCCCCCTCCCCGTCCGCTTTTTTGTAGTATCTTGGTGTTTCTGCTTCCTCTCCACACGAAACTTGTAGCTTTGATCCCTGGATCTCTAATAGCGCCATTGACTCACGTTCGCGCTCTTCTTCAATGTCACCAGACTATATGGATCCAGGCACGGCACGGGGTCGCCAACACAGGCCCACGTTGAGTGCCATTTCCACCTCATCCATACCTCCGCCTCCTCCACCAGCTTCTGCCTCGCCAGTTCGCGAAACTGACCGGGTAGTTTACCGCCGACACTCGCGCAAACGATCCAATCAAGTGCTTATTCCACCAATCCAAGTGGTGAGACGCCGTTCTGTCAAGGATTCAGCGGCCAAACGTCGTAGTCGTGCTGAGGGCGACAATACCGACGCGTTCGAAGACCCGGACGAGGAGGAATATGACGAGCAGGACGAGGATGACGAGGATGACGAAGATGCTGCCAACAATTACATAGACGGTGTGGGCCGCAAGCGACAGTCGGTGCTGACGCCGCAAGCCCTGGCATCTGGCGCGACTCTGCTTATTGGCGCGCAATTCTTCTCTAAGCTCGTAACGTTCGGCCTCAATCAATCGCTGCTACGGTTCTCGAGTCCTGAACTCATTGGTGCCAATGCGCAATTTGAACTCCTCATTAACACAATTCTCTACTTTTCACGTGAAGCAGTTCGCCTAGCTGCCCAGCGCCAGACACTTGTCGGCAAGACTCAGGACGTATACCGATTCGAGGGAGGCGTAGCCCATGGCACTCAGTCTGGCACAATTCAGGAAGTCATCAACATTGGCTTTGTGCCGCTCATGACTGGAATCCCTCTAGCAACTGCAATCTCGCTCCTCTACCACTACAAGTGGTCGTCGAACCTGCAACTCGAGTACACGGGAACAGCCATCATCATTTTTGCTGCTTCATCCATTATTGAACTGATGGCAGAGCCCTCGTTCCTGCTGTCACAGCTGCTAGTTGACTTCAAGACGCGTGCATACATAGAGTCGGCTACTGTGACAATTCGATGCTTGGCAACGTTTGCCTTTGTCATGATGTCACGCCAGTCATGGGGCCCCAGCCTGATTCCGTTTGCTCTGGGACAACTAGCCTATTCGACGGTCACAACTATTCTCTACACTATCCACGGACTTAAAACAAGTAGGCACCAGCAGTACCGCATCACGACGCCACAGCCCATCTGGAAAGATGCCGGCAACACTCAGCAGAAGATGTACTTCAACCACGAGACGTGGACTCTTGCTGTTGGTATCAGCCTACAAACGGTGTTCAAACATTGCCTTTCAGAGGGAGACAAGTTCCTCGTGTCTATCTTGCTGCCCATTAAAAGCCAGGGTGTGTATGCACTCGTGGCAAACTACGGTTCCCTTGTGGCCCGTCTTGCATTTCTCCCCATTGAGGACGCTCTTCGTGGCTTTTTTTCAAAACTTCTGTCTGAACCTCAGGAAAAGCCCCTTTCTACGCCTCATACACCCGACGAGAAGTCGGCGGCCACCAATCCGTCGACAGCGCCAGGCACCAGCCGAGTGTCTGACTTTAACTTGTCGGTTACAGTGTTGTCAACCCTGTTGCGCCTGTATGCGTACTTGGATGTGGTGGTGTGCGTATTTGGTCCACTGGCTGCCCGGTACTTTTTGAGTTGGGTGGTATCGCCAGTGTGGCTAGAAACAGATGCCCCCAAGGTACTTGCTACATATGCGTGCTACATTCCATTTCTGGCTGTCAACGGATGCCTCGAGGCTTTTGTGCAGTCGGTAGCATCCGTTGAGGATATCCGACGCCAGGGGTCCGCAATGGTGGCCTTCTCACTGTCATTTGGCGTTGCTGGCTATGTGCTGATGGATCTGCTGGATCTAGGTGCACAGGGCCTTGTGTATGCCAACATGCTCAACATGACGTTACGCATTATGTGGTGCACACGGTATATTGAACGTTACTACAGTGCACACCTCTCGCCATTGAGCACCATTGATAGCTGGGCCTGGATTCGTCGAGCATGTCCAAACGTGTATGTTATTACCGTGAGCGCTGCTGTAACAGCTGCTGCTTGGAGACTCGGAACTATCAGCACATTTGAAGAGCTCCTTAAACAGGCCGCTCTGGGTGCTGTACTTGTAGTGACAATGGCTATCAGTGAGAGGGAGCTCGTGGCAACGGCATGGCGTAAGTTCCGCAAACATTAACGCCTCGGTTGGTCATAAAAAAGCTAGAAAAAAAAAGCTTGGGAAACAAAAAAACCAATAGAATAAGTTCATTACGTCGTTAGATAAATAAAAAAAAGTTCATACGGTGGCACGACACGTAGGACAGCAGCAGCTACGTTGAAGCCATTCAAAAAGACATTCGTAGTGAACAGCATGACTGCACTTTGTTCGTACAACGTGCCGTGACGAAGCATCGACAAGCATGGGATCACGACAAATGACACACGGAGCACCAACATCAAAGTCGGATGCAAGGGCAGGTTCAAAAGTGCTGATGTCATATTGACCGAGAATATGTTTGTGCCAAATAAGAGCGCGAACCTTTTGGATGGATAGGCGTAGCGTCCAATATGTTTCACGGAATATGTGCAACGGTAGGCAATAGTTGGAGAGCATGACCATTGAAAAGGCCATGTAGATAGTCAGTTTAAATAGTTCTGACAAAATGTTGACGACAGACAGATAGATCTGACGCTTAGTCGATGATGAGTAGCTTGTGGTGGTGGTGGTAGATGCCGAAGTCGATGCAGGCTGGTCCGACGAGTCGGAATAAATAGGCAGAAAGATAAGATGTGCAGTTGTGGCCAGTAAACTTGTGTATAGAATGGATAGCTCGACGGCAAAAATGGTCGTCGACATGAAGATGTTTCCCGTGATCTCGTCACGAAGTAGAAACAGTTCAGTATAATAATGCTTCATCCATATGATGTCGTTGACATGCAAAAGGAACACGACAAGAGCCAAACGCCAAAACTGAAACTTGGAGTGCTGACTTGAATCTCCCGAGGTGTTGTAGTCAATGACACGCGATGCGCTCAATGAGTGGAACCATTTGAGTAGTAAAAAGACTGCTGCAGTGCACAAAGTACCAGCAGTCAGAGGTTCACGTACAATCAAAAAGGCCACGCCAAACTCAACAACCGTATACCAAGCCTGGCCCATAAGGCGTTCGACCTCATCAACACGCAACGGTCCAAACAGCACCGTGTGCAACACCTTGACCAAGATAGCAGCTACCAGTACACCCGACCTCTCTGAAGGCGACAGATCACCAAGAGTATTACCAGTGACAGCAGCTACTACAGAGCTCCCCAACCATGTCCATTGCTTTCCGACAGAACTGTGTGTCTCAAATGAGTCGATGGATCCAAGCCACCAGGCCCAGTACTCGTCGAGGCTGCCACTCCACGCGGCCCTCAGGATGGAGGCGCCGAATACGGTGCTGGCTAGCACCGCTCGTTTCATTTAGATGGAGCGCAGAAAAAGATGTTGAGGACCCGAGTCCAACCAACAAACAGAAGGTGCTCTCACTACCAGCAATACGGCTGTCTCCACGTGTTAATCAAACCGAATCACGACAAAAGTGGTGTCGTTGAGTTAGGAAAGAAGGTTAATTGCAAGGCAAAATGGGATCTTCGTATGATGGGATTCGCGCTGAGCCCCGTACCCTATCCCTCACGGGCTAGCGAGAGGCATGTGACAAGAGTGGGGAATCAACTTGTTACACGAGATCCAGAACGATACTTTGATAACAGATATTTAATTGGAAAAACTAGTTTATAGGATGATTACTTTATTACTTGATTCGTATCTCATCTGTATTGGGGGGCTTAATTAATACTGCTGACTCCTACGGACTATTTGGGGCTTTTTAGTGTACTACAGCACAAGTTCATGGCTAAAGTTGACGAGTCTTTGGCTTGAAAAAAATTATTAAGTTCCTATACAACCCATGGTATACTAATACAACTATTACAACATTATTGTCAACTTTACTGTCTGTTAAGACCACGCCAAATAGACACTTTTGATCAGGGCCCTTATCTTATCTCCATATGCGGCGAACGGACCTAACCCGCTAAAAAATTGTGGATCGAGGGGAATTTTTCACTCTTTCAGTGACCTTGTCAGTGATCTTGGAATTGTATCTACAATGGGCAAGAAAAACTTCCGTCGTGGTAATAAAATGGGCCGTGCGCGGACCACCACGTCGTGGACGTCTGTTGAAAAGGAAAATGAACAATGGGAGGCCTATTACAAGGCGTTGAACCTCATTCCCGAAAATGAATGGGACCAGTTCAAAAGTGCCTGCCAAGCTGTGTTGCCTTTGACGTTCCGAGTCACTGGCTCCAAGAAACACGCCATCGAGGTCCGTGAGTCCATGGAGAAAAATTACATTCCTGACCTCAAGGATCTTGAATGGGAGGGTGAAAAGGTACCTGAACCTCAGCCTCTGTCGTTCTACCCGGACAACTTGGCTTGGCAGGTCAATGTCGGCAAGCAGGTCATTCGTAAGAACAAGCCGTTTGCCCGTTTCCAGCGCTTCCTAGTCGTTGAGACCGAGGTCGGCAATATCTCACGTCAGGAAGCTGTGTCCATGATCCCGCCTTTGCTGCTCGATGTCAAGCCCCATCATGCTGTTTTCGACATGTGTGCTGCTCCTGGCTCCAAGACAGCCCAACTTATTGAGGCCCTTCACGCTGTCCCCAACCCAACGGGATTCGTACTCGCCAACGACAGCGACTACCGCCGCTCTCACATGCTCATTCACCAGGTCAAGCGTCTTAACTCGCCCAACCTCATTGTCACCAACCATGATGCTCAGATGTTCCCCAAAATGAAGGATGGCCCCAACGACTATGTCAAGTTTGACCGTGTGTTGTGTGATGTACCGTGCTCTGGTGATGGAACAATGCGGAAAAACGTCAATGTCTGGAAAGACTGGACTGTTGGCAACGGCCTAGGTCTCCACCCCACTCAGATCAACATTCTGGCTCGTGGTGTCCAGGTCCTCAAGCAGGGTGGCCGTCTTGTCTACTCGACGTGCTCACTCAACCCCATTGAAAACGAGGCTGTTGTTGCCGAGATCCTGCGCCAGTACAAGAACCTGTCGCTTGTCGACGTATCGTCGGAATTGCCTGGTCTTGTGCGTAGCGCTGGTGTCAGCAACTGGAAGCTGCAGACAAAGGATAAGGTGTGGCACGAGCGCAACGACGCCGGCATCACGCGCAGCCTGTTCCCCCCCGATGAGGAAGAGGCCGCTCGCTTCAACCTCGACCGATGCGTTCGTGTCTACCCTCACCAGCAAGACACTGGTGGTTTCTTCATTGCAGTGCTTGAGAAGGAGGATAGCAGAAAGCGCGAAAACGAAGAGACTCCTGCTGCTGAGGACGAGCCTGTCGAGAAGAAGGCCAAGGTCGAGGCCCAAGCAGACGACAATACCGCTGCTGTCGAGGCCGTCAAGAAGGAGAAGCTGCCTCGCGACGCCAATGAGGAGCCCTTCAATTTCATCAAGTCGGATCATGAGACGCTTGAAGAGTGCTGGAAATTCTATGGCATTTCCGACAAGTTCCCTCGCAACACTCTACTGGTGCGAAACGCTACTGGTGATCCTGTGCGAACAATCTACTACGTGGCTCCTTGCATTCGCCCGCTGCTGGAACTCAACAGTCACAAGTTTGTGCATGCTGGTATCAAGATGTTTGCTCAGCAGAAGAACGAGGGAGACTGCAAATGGCGTGTGCAGTCCGAGGGTCTTGACCTGCTGTTCCCGTTTGTGGGACCTAACCGAGTCGTCACCGCATCTAGCCTCGACACGTTGAAGCCACTGTGTATTGAGGCATTCCCCAAGTTCTCTGATGTCGAGGCTATTGACTCTAAGCTCAAGGAACAGGTCATTGCTCTCAGCGAGGGATGCACCTTCCTCGAGGTTCCTCGTGAAGGCCATGACAAGCTCGTCTATCCTCTATGGCGTGGACGGGGCTCGGTTAACATTATGCTGCCCAAGAAGGACATTCAAGAACTACTGCACCGTATTTTCGGTGTTGAAAATGTCAAGGGAGACTTGACCCCTGCTGCTGATGCGTCTGAAGTGTCTGAGGTTGCCGAGGCCACTGCTGAGGCCACTGCCGACGAGTCTGAGACTGCTGCAGAGGTTGATGGTAGTAACACCGCATAGATATACCCGCTTAATCTAGTGTATATATATTTAACAGAGATTGTATCGATGTAAACTCCGTATAAAAGTCACCCCCCGTAGTGATGCTTATATGCGCCCAGGCATTCGGATATCCGCCATAGGAAGGAACTTCTTCACTATAAACTTCATCTCTTCTCCTTCTCCGTCTCATGTCGCAGCCATTAGGCGAGAATGCAGAGCCAAAACGAGTGCTGCGTGAACACACAGTGTATGATGCGGTAGCAGGACGGACTCCAGCAACAACAGAGAGCAAACTCGAGAAGCTGCACGATAAGCGAGTCAGTTATGAAGATGTGATCGTGAATAAGGTCAAGGCACCCGATGATATTCTTTTGTCTAGTGGACATGACCAAATAGCTGATGGAGTACCTATTATTGACCACAAAGATCTCCCAGATAGTGTAAGTGGTTCTGAGATTCAATCTTTGACTTCTAACCCAGGAACTGCTCAAAGCTCTTCACCTATATACTGCCGAGTACTATAACGCGCGAGACGCCAAACGCATGGACCGCGCATTTGACGAGACGGCGCTTCTTGCCATGGGTATTATGATTGAAGAGACTATCCGTGAAGTAGCCGGTGATAGCGTTCACAAGATGTACGCCAATGAACGCGATAATGAATAATGAGACGACGGAACCAGTTATCGAACGAGGAAGTGTAATGAGGAACTAGCAGCATTCAAAGAGGTCCAAAGTAATGATATTAAACGGAACGGATAAGATTAAGTATACCTGATTAATTGCATGTCATTAGATAATTTCCCAAGGTGTATAAGGACGTGATGGGTGTCATGAGACGTCTGCCCTTTATAATAGAAGAGTAACGGCCAAAACATGCTTAGCAGCACTCAACTCTTGGTCACGACAGGAGCAGGACTCTTGACGTCAGCAGAAGGACCGTAAGTCGAGGGAGGAGGCGCGTAGCCAGTTCCATGGTGAGTATCAAAAGTGTCGTTATTGTAGTGTACAGCCGATGGAGAGCCAATTGGCGGTTCCTGCATGGGGTAACTGTCCGGCTCGTAGTAGCCCTCTTGCTGGTATCCGTTGTGAGTAGGAGGAGGGCCAGGAGGAGGCAAGTACACACCAGGAGGCGGACCTTGGGGAGGGGGCTGCTGAAGAGCAGCAAGGAGTCTTTGGCGGCGCTTTCGACGAATGTCATATATTCTAATACAGAAGAGAATCCAGAAAACGATGACTATACCGACCACGACCCAGCGACCCCAAGTTAGAAACCCACTAGTACAACTGGTGAAGCCGAAGCTATCGGTGACGCAACTACGGGCCATAAGCTGCTCATAGTCTTCATCACGCGCGTAGATGTGCATTATTGATGGTGGGGGCGGTATGTGACGAAACCAACAGAAATGGAAAAGAGGGGGAACAGGCCCTTTAAATAGACATTTTTTCCTCATATAAAGCATCCATGGCCGTGTGACACCCCGCAGAGATCTTCACGTGGAATCACCCAATACGGTAAAGCGACCAGTTTTGAAATACAGATCGGCACATAAAGTGTACATAAACGGCAAAGATCGGCCAAAACGAGGGGCTTTTCTTCGACCGCCAAGACACTTTGGACGTCTTGGCATTGGCAGGCTTTAGGCGTCAAAATGCATGGCGCAGTTCGGAGGCCGCGAGTCCGGGGAAACGCAGTAAAAAAATTAGTTATTACAAGAGAATTGTCCTATTCTCAGATAATACGACTTCCGACTGCTAATTGACAGTAAACCAGTAAAGTGGGCAAGTCAGATCTGGCTACTGATGACAGTCCCGCCAGTAGCTGTGCATGTGATGGCCAACGACTCCCAGTTACTTACTCCCAGTTACTTTGTCGCAGTGACTCTCAGCACCCTCGGACACTCTCAGTAACGCCAGTAGTTCCAGTATCTCCCAGTATCTTCTAATAACTCCAGTAACTCACAGCGACTTAAAGATATAATGACCTTCTGAACTCCCCCGAAACTTACTATAGATGGCATAACACCACTTCTAGATCGCTTATCGCGGCTGGGCTCGTGGATCGGCCAAAGTCTAACTGGCTGATCAGCTGCATTCCTGTGGTATCCCCGGTATCTCCTCCTTGACCATTTGAGCCGTGACCAAGGTGAGCAGATGGTCTTTAACGCTTAACAACTTGGCTTAATTAAATCTCCTTTGGGTGTGTGGCTTGCTTCGATCTCCTTTGGGTACTGTGTGCGTAGCTTAACTATCCTTGGGGTGTGTCGGCTCAGGACGTGGGACCTCGTCGACTTCATGAGTCTCGGTTTCATAGTAAACTGTCTTACCAGGTGGAGGACCCTTTGGAGGTTCAGTCTCATAGTAAGCTGTCTTTGGAGGCTCAGCATTTGCACCATAATACTCGGAGTTGCTCCTACGGTCCTCGTTGTTGTACACATAGTCATAGTGGGCATTGGTCAAGATGTAGTTACCATTGGAGTCATAATAACCAGTAGGTTCGACATCACCAGCACCACCTACAACAGATGCAATACCGGCCGTTTGCTGCATACTGGGCTGGTTCACATTGGTATTGTACGGGTTATAAGGGCGCTGAGTGTGAGTGTTCGTAGTATCAACGGGGTAGGCTGAAGGTGGAATGGCCCAAGCAGTTCCTCGAATAGGGCTCATTCTGGACCGAACCCTCTGGTACGACAGATAATAGATGACACCAATGGCCACAAGAACAACACGCACAACAATGCCCAGAAAGGCCCAGCGTCCGTGCTTGTGCCACGAGCTCTCGGTGTTGTAGCAAATCTCCGCAAACCCGTCAATGGTGCACCGTAGCGAGTAGATAGTACAGTACGATCGTAGAGGTACATGGTCAAGAGAGAAGGTTGAGGTAGTTGATCCTGACAGATACCACGAGGGTACGTATAGTAATGGCGGGCATTAGTTTGATGACTTGAAGTGAATTTGCGTTCAATTTGGCAATTGTAGTCCTCTCAGTCAGGCAGTGAACCATTGAAAGACCCAGTATTGACCCCTTGAATACCACCTCCACTTGTTAGACTTGACTACCTGGAACAGGAATCCCTGGAACAGGAATCCCTGGAACAGTGAGAGACGCTTCAGGACTACTGGACCAAATAGAAGACACAAATACAGCCGAGGCTGGTGTTGAGCCCACGTCTACTGGGCCCAGAGTCGTAGAACTGCTACCAGCATCGATGTCGGCTTGCCGGCCTGGACCCACAAGCAGCACCAAATCAGAACCAGCTGCTACAGAGTATGCTGGTGGAAGGCTTCGTGCTCGGCCACGAAGTCGAGTCTCCAACGGCGGTGCAGAGCCCATTACTTCGGGCTCATCACTACCATGCATGCGTGACGCAGGGGTCAAATTGTGCATTGAATATACCGGCGGATTCGACATGGGCAGAGGTGAGGCCGTCGAGTCGGCACATTGGCGACGAAGTAAACAACAGCGACCAAATAACTGTCCAACAGCTTTAAACCTGTGACCGTAAGTACTGTAAAGCCATGTACACAAGCGGCCTAATACCCTTAGTACAATGGGTAACAGTGCCAACCCCACAAGACCCGCTAACAAGCACACAATGACTCGCCATACAGGCCACGCTCCATCACTGCCCCTGTAGTATTCGATTCGGAGACTTGAGTCAGTGCATTCGCACAGAGAACATCCACATCGGTCAATGATGTCAGGAAGTTGTGTTATGACCAAGGTCTTTTCCATTGTGTATACACAGGACGGAGATACCCAACACTGCAGTCAAATACGGAGCCAGAGCTGCTGTAAAAGATGTATCAAGTTGTATCAAACGGGTGTATCACCGAACTCTGACACTGAACTCGTGGGCACTTGTTACTCGCTTCTTACTGCCGGTTCGAACTACCGGGTGATCCCCTGCTTGCCTTGTTGTTGATTGTCCCTGATTACACGTCATAGGGTGCTAGATGCTGTGGTACCTGGAGCTTTGAACCAAGTCAGTCTATAGGCTGGTTACTACCACTGGTCCGTTAGCTGATGGTTGGTAGTTAGCTGATGGTTGGTGGCTAACTGGTGATTAGCTGGTGGTTAGCTGGCAGCTGATGACTGACTGTTGACTGATTATCGATCCTAATGGTAGTTAGCTGCTTACTTTGTACTGACTACTCATCCACATTCTCAGTCTCCTTGGCATTAAACACAATGTACACAATCGGCAACGATAAAAAACATATTAACCCACGCCATCTAATGCGAGGGAGGAGGTCCGGGCGGCGGCGCATAATGCGAACTCGACGCCTGACCATACTCGTACGTGTGAGCTGGCTCGGGCACAGGCACTGCTGACTTGGTGTCTCCATATGAGTGCATCTCATAACCCTCCTGTTGCTCTTCAATATTGTGACTAGCAGCAGTAGGAGGCGGTCCTGGCGGTGGTTGGTACGTTGCTTCGGGTGACCGTTGAACAAAGTTGCCATTGTTGTCATAGTATCCGGCATCATTCTGGCCCAAACCAGCATTGTACACCGGTACTGGAGGTTGCTGGCTATACTGCTGTTGACTCTGAAAGTACGAGGGTGGCACCATCCAGCCAGTACCTGCAACAGGTTGTTTACCAGCACGAACACGACGTGAAGAGTAACCACGCGTCAACAACAACATAGCAATGATAAACACAATGACCACTCCTAATAACACCCATCGCCCCCAGGAGTTCCAGCGAGAGTTGCCGCATTCAAAAAAATTGAACCCATCAGTACAAATCTGCTGTTGTCGAGCTTCCAGATCCCGCGCCTCTAATGACGCTGCGTAAAGATACATTTTCCCAACAGTCTTGGCCAAATACCAAATGTTCAAATGGTAGCAATCGAAAATAAATAAAACAACAAAAAAATATGGCGATCGTCCCGCTACTTATATATGCTAGACGGTCGTATCAGTTGCCCCAGCCCTAGAACTTCGCCTCGTTGATGCACCCCGCCATCATCAGCTGCTACTCCTTTATTGCCAACTGAAGGGTCGAGACACTGAATATTATGTATATACAAAACAGTGGGGGTCTTTTTTAGTATGTATCCAATACAATGGGGTTATTTAGTCATTTATATACAATAAAATGGGTCTATTTAGTCATTTATACAATACAATGGGTTTAGTCATTTCAATACAGTAGTATGTTTAGTCATGGATCCTGATGACTCGTACTATAAGCTGCTCGTCTGTTCCTAACCACCATTCTAGCTGGTCTCAGTCATCTAGACCATTACTAACAGTAACGAACACAATTATTATTACAATACTTCAACCTTCTAATGAGGCCGAGAGTTCTATCAAGGGAGGGAATGACTGAAGACTATCAAGGGGGGAATGACTGAAGAGGTACAGTCAGTATATCCAAGGGAAGCGAGACGAAAGGTGTACTGCTATCCACGGAAAGGGAGACCGAAGGGGTACTGCCATTCTATCCAAGGTCAAGCTGTCCTGCTATACCCCTTAACGCTGTTGTACATTACTGGCCAATCTGTGTAGTGGCTAGCAACGTGCGTGCAGGTCCCTCAACAGCACTGTGAGACGAGCTACCACGAACATGGCCCGACTCGGGAACTGCTGTCTTCTCGCCAAGCGAGTCGGAACCAGCAGAAAACGCAGACTTGCCCGAATCAGTGAGAACCCGGTCACTGCGTTCAACACCTTCTGCACTGACATTGACACCATCTTCCTGCCACAGGTAGTCAAACTGATGTGTCACCACCTGCTCACGAATGATGTCAACATCCGACGGCCGGAACATCTTCTGGTATGCAAGGTACGTGAACCGCGGCAACAAGCATGCCACCAGCGCAACAAGTGAGTTGGCCCAGAACGGCAGACATCCATACACAGATGATGCTGACTTATAAAAGTCCTCCGATGCCTGGAACTGCGTATAGATACCTGTCCAGAAAAATACAAGCAGGATACTGATGCCGACAATCAGACCAAACAGCCAGTCCCACCGCATCTCGTTCATTAGCGCATACAGGTTACAGGCAATAATTGCCGTCGTGGCCGTGAACACACCGTAAGCCTGCAGATAATTATTCTGCTGGCCACCTGTCGTCAAAAAGCCTCCGTCAAAAAACAAGCAAAACGAGAAAAAGTAGCACACCGCAGACTGGTATACACCGTCAATCGAATAGACCCAGAACTTCTTGTTCGTCCATTGCTGTCGCAAAATACCGCGTCGGTAGAGCTGAGGAACTGCGAGAATCACCTTGTCAGCCACATCCTGGTCCGAGAATCCCATGAAGATAACCGGCAGTGATGTGAACGCCAAGTTAAATAGAGTGATATACGTATAGTCAAACAGGTACGAGCCATCAAAAGAGTTGTGGATATCAAACCAAAACAGTGTCAGCGTAAACACAACGTTCTTGTAGAAGAGATTAGCCGTCATCTCCGCCAACCGGTTGTACGACCATCGTCCGTGTACAAGCACCAATCGTGTCAGGAACCGGAACTGGCCAAATGCATAATCTGAAGACATGACTGCTTGCCGTCCCTCGACTCCTGCAATACCAACACCGACATCTGCCTCCTGGATCATCGCCACATCATTGGCTCCGTCTCCAACCGACAGCGTCGTCACATCAAGCGTATCCTTGACCATCTTGACAACATGAGCCTTCTGAGAAGGCGAAACTCGGCAACACAACACCGATCGGCACTGCTTGCACAGCATCACAAACTTGGTGCGAGTCTCTGGGGACGTCAAAACATGCGCCAACGTATCTCCATCAATGACAACAGCGTGAGTGGGACGTGGAGGCGTATGGTCTAGTCTGGCTGCGGCTACCTCCTCCTCGCTAGCCGTCAGACCAAACTTTTCCTGCAGAAGCTGAGTTACAAGCGCATCAACCTGCTCAGGGCTTCCGTCGGTAACCTGCATAACCATCAACTCCATGTTGTTGTCAAGCAGATTACATGAGTAGCCAATGTTGATAGCAGTCTCCACTTTGTCACCAGTCAGTACCCACAACTTGATACCAGCCTGACCAAGCAAAGCAATAGCGTCGGGAACGCCATCCTGCAGACGGTCCTCAATGGCTGTGCCACCGAGCAACACAAGGTTACGTTCAATCTCATCCGAGACAAGTTCGACCTTTTCTTCGCGGTTCTCAATAGCAGCAGCAGCCTCATCGTACCGTACCTTCCACTTCTCATACTCGCTGACGGACAGCTCGCGCTCGGCAACACACAACGTACGCAGACCTTCGTTGGCGAACTTTTGAAGATCTCGCGCTGTAGCATCGAGCACATCACGGGAACTTGAAGAACCGAGACGCGCATAGATAACACTATCAGCACCCTTGCAGACAAGTAGAATCTTGCCAGTCTTCTGGTCGTGCAGAATAACACTAGCACGTTTTCGTGCCGAGCTGAACTCAAGCTCGTTAAGAACCTCGAACGTACGGTCTTCTCCACGAACATTGACAATCACCTGGTCACGGTTGCGCTCACTGAAGGTGTACCCAAGGTCCTTGGCAGTTGACACAAGAGCAGCATCATCGGGCGAAGGCGCCTTGTAGACAACCTTTTCGTCGTTTTCACCAACACGCTCAGGAATAGCAGAGTGACAAAGCGACAAGGCCATCAAAAACTTGTCAATGGCTACCTGTTGGGCCTGGCCAGAGGCGCCCCCAATGTCGTCTACAATCTGCTCAGACACAAGAGCCAGGTCCTCATCAAACAGCAGCGGGTTGTCGTACTGAGCACGCAACTTTTGCAGCATCACAACACGCATGCGCGTAATCTCCTCGAGCTGCTGCTGACCGTACTTCTCTGCGTCGTGACCGTCTCGCTTAAGCATACCCATCATGGCCTCTGTGAAAGCACTGCCATATGCAACGCCGTTAATGGTACACTTTTTGAATTCCATTGAGTTCTGGGTAAGAGTACCAGTCTTGTCCGAGAAGATATACTCGACCTGACCAACGTCGTCCGAAATCGACCACGACTTGGGGACACATGGGTAATCGATGGGCTCGTAGTACATCTCAATATCGCTGTAGATGAAGAAGGCCTGGATGGTCTTGACAATCTCAATCGAGATATATAGAGAAATAGGAATCAAGTTCTGTAGAAGAATGACTGCTGCCCAGAAGGTGACTAGACCATCGACAGGTGCTGAACCACCAATGGAACCAAACTCAAAGAACGTTGCCGAGGTATTGTCCTTGCGGAAATAAAGACCCTCGACAAGACCAGCGACAAAAGCGAGTAAAAAGAGCGAAACAAAGTTGCAAATGACATTGAAGTTGAGGCCACGGGTCATTCGTGAGCGCTTGGCAGGAGTGACACCGGCGTTAAGCATGATCTTTGTCTCAATACCCGTGTATACAACGATGCAGATAGCCCACTTGGTGTTACGTAGCGAGCTTCCACGCAGCAGCAGATTATTAATGGAGATGGGCTCTGCATGCTCACGGTACTGAGAGTCCATGGCATTCGGATTAGTGCGCTGGTCCCACTTGAGGACACCGGAGAAGTTGTACAGGGCCGGGTTGGGCTTTTCGCATTCGACACGGAAGCAGGCGCGCTCAAGATCCCGAGCACGCGTGATCGTCGACGTAGCCTGTAGTGATTGACGAGCCTTGAGGTTTGTCTCACCGTCTAGATTTCGCGTTTCAATGAAACATGCGCCTTCTGGGTCAGAAGTCGAGAGGACTACCACGTCAGCTGGGACCTCCTCGTCGTTGAACACCTTAACAATGTCGCCGCACTTGACGTTCTTCCAGTAGCTGCGATGGAACTTGGCGCTTCCTGCCGCATCTTTGGAGCGGTCGATAACAGACAAGTCCTTATTTCGGAACTGGTTGTTGTTATTGGTGGTGGTATTATTCGCTTGGATCTGTCCCAGACTGAGATTGGAACCTGGTGGCGCACTGGCGTTGTAAACAGACGAAGTACCGCTGCGGTAGGTACTATTACTAAGGACCGAGTGTAAGTCAGTTTCAGCATTCTGCAGACGCGGAAGCTCTGTCTCAGAGACGCCCTTCTTTGAATGTCGGATAAACGTGCGCTTGATAGCGAGGCCGATGCGCTTGAAAACACGAGTACAGGCCTTTTTGAACCGGCGCCAGCCTGACACATCGTCTTCAGCGACATTGGGGTTGTCGTAATTGGTGAGGATGGTGGTGATGGTATTATTAAGTTCCGAGTCGAGAACAGCTCGGCGGTAATCCTCAATAGCGTCCTTAATGGCAGTGATGATGACAATAGCAATAATGGGTACGGCCGACAGACCTGGGTTCTGCACACCAAAGATCTTGATTGCCGACAGAATGACAATAAACAAAAAGTAGATATTCGCGATGTTGTGGAACTGGTAGAAGATGTCGAGCGGGATGAAGTTGAGCGGGGTATACTTTGTGGTGCGGATCTTATTACGCGGGTACTGCTCCTTGGGGAAGCCCGTTTCAGGATCGACTTCTTCTAATGGCAGTGGCTGATTGTAGTAGAGCTTGCGCTCATGCTGACTGATGGTGGGGCCCTGCATGCCCAGGAACTTTTCCATGCCAGGAATCCGCTGAGACACCTTACGGGCCAACTGGCTGGGAGACCGCACAATGTCCGATACAATGCGACCTGTTCGTGAACGGGGCTGTGAGTCTTCGGGCAAGCTGGAAAAGCGCACGCCAGAGGGATCTTGGCGTAGCTGATGGGACTCGGTGGAGTTGTCGTGCTGGGTCATCCATGCTGGCGGAGGCGGTGGAGGAGCTTCATCGTAATGAGACGATGTTTCTGAATCGACTGCTGAGGCCGGTGCTCCTGTAGTTGGAAGCGAATTATTTGAGGCCATGATGATGTTGTTTGTTTTTGTAGTCGTACTATTAGGTGAGCGGGAGATGGTATCCGGGTCTCGTTACAAAGCCTCCAAAACGACGACAATCAAAGAGCCCCAGAGATCTGTGCAGCAGCAACCAGTTGGTCACAAACACACAAAACGGACGCAAAAACGAGTCCTGGTGTAAAGTAAAGGCCCCAATAGCCAATACTAAGTACACTAAACAATGGCGGTGTTGTGAGCGGTAGGATGCACAGTGAAAGTCGGAAGGCCGGCTTAGTTTTAAGGGACGTCTTAAACCGAGAAAAAAAAACAAGTCTTGGTGCAGTACGAGAGAGGGTTCACAGATGAGCGTTTATCAGTGGTACAAAGGTCGAGAGATGGGTCAAACTCCCGATACTAGACACCTATGACCAGTACAAGACAAGTCCCGTACAGTTTTAATTGTCGTCGTTGGTGAGATGCCAAGTTACAAAGGCTGTGTTGTGGCTGGTTGTCCGGGGCAATGCCGTCTTGGCAGAGACTCTGTACGCACTGCCGTATGTACAACAGATGGAGGGAAGGTCCAATGGTCCGGGCGGAGCGGGACACTAAGGGTACAAGATTCGGACAGTCGTAAAAGGTGTTTGGATGACCAAATAGTAACAGTGACAAAGAATAAGTGGATTTGGGACGATTTATATATTTATATACTAATACGAAATGAGGGGGGGGGGATGCCGGCTACTGCACACATGCTGCATCATTGGAGAAATGTCGCATCGGCAGAAGCGGCCGCCGAGGGGCCGTTTTTGCAGGCAGCAGCCACAGAGATGCCCGTGCCCTGGAATAAATTATGTGGCCTAGCCCTGAGATCTGTAGAGGGCAATCTCTAGCCAAGTACCAAACATGGCACCTGGCAGGGATCTCGAGTCTATTGAGCAAACCGTCAAGGCTAATGGACTTGTAGCTGATGCTAAGGTGATAGCCGAGGCTTACAAACAGGTCGAGGACTGGCTACGTGGCCCCTCTGCTTCCGTCTCGTATTATGGTCGTTTAGCTCACCTCAAGACGATCAGCGAGATGAATCGGTTGTTGGCTGAGAAAGCTGTTTCGACGGATAAATCTACACTTTTGCAACTTGCCGAGTCCTTTGATTCAACAGATGTATTCCAAAGCCTACCTCCGCGTATTCATGCTGCGTTACGATCTCTGCTGGTCCAGGGATCACCACTAACCATCGAATCCATCTGTCTAATGACGCTACTTCCCGAAACCATTTTCGTACCTCGCAGTGCCGTTACTGACTCCATTAATACAGATGATGCTCCAGTTCAAAAAGACCCCGTCATCTTAAGACCCGCGCCTGTGATGACCCTCAATGCCGAACTACTTCGCCTACTGAGAGCTGTACCCACCTACTCTGGCGACACTACACAATCATTTGCATACTGGCGGGCCCAAGTTGAAGCCTTTTTTACTACGTTCAACGTGAGTTCTTCGGCAGTAGAACCTCACCTACGTACTCTACTTCGTGGCAAGGCTGTTACTGCCTACTCACAGTTACTGTCACAAATGCGTCAAAAGGGCGTACGGTATCCTTCATGGACCGAGGTGTGTAAAGCTCTGCAACCTCTAGATAATCCCATTGCCCGGAGCTGTGCACTGCATCGTATTCTCTACTCCATGACTATTGGAAAACCACAATTGGCGTCTCGCGAGTTAATTGACAAGTTTCTCCAAGTCGAGAGGCAGCTGGACCCAGGACCGCTTGGTGACCGTGTATTTTGGCTTACACGGATCTTTTCTCTACAGGCAGATGACATTATCAAGTATGCAGAGAAACATACTACGATTGACGAGATCTGTGAATGTTTAATCAATCCAACACAATGAACAGTCTTGATGCTATTGACCCGAAGAGTCAGTTTTGTTAAGACTTGTGATCAGACTTATCAGACTTGTGAATCAGACTTATAATTCAGACTTATCAGACTCATGAATCAGACTTATGAATCAGACTTATGAATCAGACTCATGAATCAGACTTATGAATCAGACTTATGAATCAGACTTATGAATCAGCTCTGAAGCAGACTTACGAATCAAATCTTTGAACCATACTTGTTGGGACGATCTACAACCATATTTGTATCACCAAGTTATATCGCAAAGGATACAAGTCTATGCTGAACTGTTACAGTGAAATATCAACCATCGAGCTGTCTCCAGAGGAGTCTCCTACACATCAGCCTGCTAACCACAGGCTATACAGGATTCTGCCGATAGTATTACTAGGATCCTTAGATCCTCTCCAGCTCCTCTCCAGCTCCTCTCCAACTCCTCTCCAACTGCTCTCCAACTCCTCTCTAACTCCTCTCCAACTACCCCCCCCCCCCAACTACTCCCCCACTATATATTCTCAAAATGCTGTATTTCCAGTCTAATGTACAATAAATATGCAAACTTATCAGGTCCATTGCAACGGTAGCCAGTTGTGCTGATGGGCGCGCTCATAAATGTCCGTGTCGTCATACAGCTCTATAAACTGCTGATCCAAAGGTCGAGTCTTTGGAAAGGCGAACCGCCGGTACTCGTCAAAAATCATTGTTAATGACCAATTCTGGAGCCGACGTAGACATCCAACCACACAGCCAGTGCGGTGCTTGCCTCGATTACAATGAATGAGCAGCGGATGATTGGCTGGGTTGAGCACAATCTCAAGTGCCTTGGTGATGGTGGCATGCGACACATGCACAAATGGCTCCTTATTGCCCGACATACCGACCTGAAAGAACTGGATGTTGTTTTCCTTGAGGAACGCGACGTGTTCGTCGGGGTACTGTTCAGGAATCAATACGAGCACGCTCTTGAGTTTGAGAGTTTGTAGGTAGGGGAAATTGTCGGGCCGAGGGAACGAACTGCGGTAGATATCACCTATGACGCAAGCAAAGTTCTCTGGGACCGACCATTTCTCGCTCGACACCGAGGATTCGGGCGATTCGGCGGCTTCTTTGTAGACCGGCGGTGGTTGGTCGTCGTGGTCATCCGAAGGCTCAGGTGTTAGCGACATGGCGGGCAAACCCGCTATTTGTTGGACCATGGGTCGAGCGATATGGCGTAGAAGTTACTATAATGGGGAATGGCGGACGCCGAGCGTGCGGAGGCCTCGCAGACGTGGCTTAGGCGCGCTCGTTGCTCGTCAGCAGCTGTTCAATGGGCGCACACACGATTAATTAGCCATTGGCTGTGGTGGATACAGGGATATGTGGGCAGACGGATTCAGGGTAGGGGACATATGTGTCCCTGCATCATCTCTCTATACGCTGAGCTGAGCTGAGCTTTAGCAGCTACTCGCTATGACTGGTGTCATGAAGGAGATCATCAAGTCAACAACTAATTTAGTGTTAGTAGAGAACAGACCTAATAATGAGGACACAATTGATTGAATTGACTCATGAAGTATTTGGAAGAGAACCGATACTGACAGCTGTACTGGACGAGTTAAAGCGAAGCCCTAGTACTGGATCACGACAATAGCTTGGCAGCAGCGGTGAAGGGGGTATTTTGACCGTCAATTACACATGGTGAGTGAAGAATAACCATACATTGCTTTCTGGGTCATTCGGTCTTACTGGTTGTTGTTCAAAAAAACTCTTGTATTCTCCTACAGATTGAATGGTGTCCATTCCTGATCTCGTCTCTGTTCAGCTACATACTAAGAACTGGATACTAAGGAGTTTGAGCCAAACTTCTACAGGAGCAGCTTTGTAATATCGACTTGAACTCCAATCTCTTCTTGGTACATTGGTTGTTACAGACTCAGGTCGTCCTGAACCTACTTCTTGATCCCTTTACTCTCTCACTGTCGGGTTCTCCATGCTTTTACCAGTACTCTTGCTACATTACTCTGCTCCACTACTCTTGTTACATTACTCTACTCCAGTAATCTCGCTACACTACCCTTCTTCAACTCTTCTTCAGTCTCTTGCTACATTACTCTACTTCAGTCTCTTCCTACGGTACTCCCGTGCCTGTTGCTACTCCTTCATCGCCGGATCAACCTTAATACCCACCTTATCAGCTTACGCCCTTGTTGCTTTGCACTTGCTTCAAACAGTCGTCTTACTGGCTGTAAAGGCCGGTTTGTCTCCGGGTCTGCAACTGGAGATCTCCTGTGAACTAGGACCAAAGTGGTAACCAGTGCCGATATGTGCAGATGGCCCCGATAGGCGATTGCGGTACAGAGCGGGCCAACGGATAACCGGGATAACAAAGGGCTTGCAGAGTTGGGCGGCTATTTGGAACTGTGTTGCGTGGATAAGGTTTTGGGATAATGGTACCTCGTGTGGCTTCGAGACCATACCAATACCCGTTGCACTTGACTGATATTCTAGTAGCGGCACTACTGTGATCTGTTGTTTCAATGTTCCTCAGATGACCAGCGCTAGGCCTGGACGGGGCTGTCTCTGCTGCTTTTGGTGCCCAGCCCACTCTCTTCATCCTGCAGGGTATCATGCATCAGTGTGCTGCTTAGGTCCACTAAGCAACGGGGCATCCGAAGGCTAGTGCAATCAGTGCCTATGATTCAAAGACCGTTCTTCACTGCTCAACGCATTGACTGCCAACCGGCCAATCTACTGCCGTACTAAATAACCGCTGGTTCCGCACCTGTCTCGTTGCAACTAAATCGGCTCGATCTCGGGGCTATCATGCAGCTGCCCTCCTATCCCCTGCTGCACGTCATCGATAGCGGGGAAGACCACCTGCCTCCCGTACCCTATAGCAGGTCAATTGTGTATGGGCTTATCTTGCGACTACCCGCCGGCGATAGCCATTGCCCCCACCCCTTTCCTCCGCCTCGTGACGCAGAGCAACATATAAAATGGTCGGGCCCCGCAGCTAAAACACCTTCTACCTACTTTGTCTGTTCTTATTCATCCTTGTACATTCCACTTTACCTTCACCGCTACGAGTAATTGCTCGTTGCCTACCTTAACTAGCTGGTTTTATCCCCAGTGCAACCTTTCCTCCCTCCTCTTGACGTGCGTTTATCAGTGCCAATATCCTTCCCCGGTATATCCGTCTCGGTAACACCGTCTAGTCCTTTTCTTATCTGTCGGACTACATTTTAAGGATCTCATCAAATCTCCCCCAGCTTTCTCGCCCCCTACAAAATGAAAGACGGATCAATTGATGTCGTCAACGAGACGGGCTCCGCCGAGACGCCCTACTCGGCGAAAAACATCTCGGCTGATGACCACCTGCTGATGCAGCTCGGTTACAAGCCCGAACTCAAGCGTAACTTCTCGGTGATCCAGGTGTTTGGCATTGCCTTTAGTATCATGAGTCTGCTGCCCTCTATTGCGTCGGTGCTGGCCATCAACATGTCAGCAGGCCCAGTCGGTATGACATGGGGCTGGATCGTGCCGTCGGTGTGTATTCTCAGTGTCGGAGTCGCCATGGCTGAAATGGGCTCGGCGCTTCCCACGTCGGGTGGCCTTTACTGGTGGACTTTCAAGTTTGCACCCGAGAGTCTCAAGCGTCCTCTGTCATTCCTTGCTGGCTATGCAAACACCTTGGGTCTCGTGGGTGGTCTTGTATCTATTGACTACGGCTTTGCATCCATGGTACTGTCTGTGGCTGCTATTGCCGACCCGTCGTTTGCGCCTACAAAGTATCAAACCTATGGCGTCTACGCGGCTTGCGTCATCTCGCACATTGTCATTGGATCCATTGCCACGAGCGTTATCTCGCGCCTGCAGACGTTTTGTATCATCACCAACCTCATTGTCATTGTCATCACCGTGATTGCCGTACCCATTGGTGCAAAGAATCTCAACTCGGGACATGTTGTTTTCACCTCCAAGGAAAACCTGACTGACTGGCCTTATCCATGGGCATGGTTCATGGCGTGGATGTCGGCCATTTGGACAATTGGTGCTTTTGACTCGTGCGTTCACATGTCCGAAGAGGCTGCCAATGCTGCGACTGCCGTGCCTTTCGGTATCATTTTGTCCATCTCCATGTGCGGTGTTCTGGGATTCTTGATTCTGTCGGTCCTGGCCGCCGCTGTTACCGACATCCCCAGTGTCCTCAGTACTTACACTGGCCAGCCCATGGCACAGATCTACCTCGATACTCTGGGCCAAAAATGGACTATTGGCATGATGGTACTGCTGTTTATAGTGCAGTGGTTCATGGGTCTATCTATTCTCATTGCTGCCTCGCGCCAGACATGGGCATTTAGCCGTGACGGTGCCCTGCCATTTTCGCGTATCATCCGTGTCATCAACCTCGAATTCGGTGTTCCTGTGCGAGCAGTCATTTTTGATGGATGCCTAGCCGTAGTCATCGGACTGCTGGTGCTTGTCGATGCTGCCGCTGCACAGGCGCTGTTCTCGCTGGCCCCTGCATCCAACGGTCTCGCATGGCTGCTCCCCATTGCATGCAGACATATTTTCTTCAACAATGAAGCCTTCACACCAGGACCGTTCTACCTAGGTCATTTCTGGTCGCGCGTCAATGGACTGTTTGCTACGGTTTACCTGTTGTTTGTCATTTGTACGCTGTCAATGTTTCCTGCTGCCGGACCCAACCCGACTCCAGATACTATGAACTATACGTGTCTTATTAATGGAGCAGTTTGGCTGGGTGCTCTTGTCTACTACTTTGTGGATGCACGCAAGTGGTTTGAAGGTCCTCAGATCACTCTGCAACAAGAGGAGTTGGAAGGTGTGGATATCATTCCTACCCATTCGCAGAAGTACGCTGCCACGCACCCTGTCAAGAGTTCGCAATCCCATACAAAGACGGGTTGATTGCGTTTCTTTGTACGTTGCGTTGATACTCTACCCTTTTACGTCGAGTTGCTTTCTTACGAGAGAGCGATAAATGTTTTAAACGTCGAACGGTCGACTGCTTTTATTTTTTTTTGGTATCTGTCAAATGTTAGATTGTAAAAGGGTTTGTTATTTTAGGTTTAGATCGCCTGCCGCATGCGGCGTCTGTATTTCCAATCTACCTTATCCTGATTGATTGCCCGATATGGCATGGGGCCGTGCGGCGTGCCTGCATTGGTCGGTTCCCCCCCTGCCTCATCACGCGCACTGGGCACCTTTGCTACTGCGCCTCCCCTCACCCCCGCTCTCCAGTTTAAACTGCTTAATCAGCGCTAGTTAAATGCAGCAAGCATTCAAAGCCCCAGCCCAGAATCGCATACGGTTACCGCTTTGTGCCTAGCGCGAACCTGGAGCCCTTGCCCAGAATATACCATACATTTTCGAATTTCACAATAAATCAATATAGAACAATATGAAAAATCAAGGCCCAGATACTAACAGTGTATGGTATAAAATTCAGTAATCGTCATCATCATCATCATCGTCATCATCACGCGTCAGCGTATCTTCTGTAAGAATTTTTTTTCCATTTTCCATCTTTTTTTAGTCGGTTGTCGTCGTAGTCTTCATAAATAGGTTTGGTATTGAGGGGGGGGGGGGGGGGGGGGTGTGGGTTT
>JAKTUT010000025.1:0-29242 GCA_030556845.1 Sugiyamaella floridensis | reverse complement strand
CGCCGGTGTGTCTCTCGCAAAACAAAAAGAACAATGAACTGTGGGGTAGACACAATGGTCTCAAGACACTCATCAAACGCTCTAATTCATTTTGGTGATATCACGGAAAACTGCTGCTCCAACAACAGGGCCTCGCGACAGAATAAGGCGCAAGCGAAGCACCTCAATCTCCAAATCATGGTTGTGGCGCGACATAATCTCACAGCGACGCTCCAGCTCAATCATACGTTCCATCTTGCGGGCCCGCGACCTGCGAGCGGCCTCAGTATTTCTTATCCGTTTCATGTTGGCCTTATCGCTGGATCCTGCAGCAGCAGGTGCACTTTGCCGCGACTTGGATGACCGGTCTGGTAATGACGTGTATGACTCAAACTGTGTATCATCGGCGGTACCATTGGCACGGGCCGTCTGCGTAGCAATGATGCTGCGTATTAAGTCCTCGTCCGTAATAGTAGATGTGTATGTGGCTGCTGAAGACCCCGAAGGTGTATTCGAAATGGAGGCTGAGCTTGTCATTGTTGGCAGGCTGCGTCGATGCACAGTACCAAACAAACTCGAGGCATCATCCTCTTTCTTGATAATGGTCTCTGTCTCGGGAACAGGATCAAATAAAGGAGCCCAGCTCGTGGGGTCGGGCAGCTGGTTGGAATACATGGGTTTGGCCTCTTCACCAATGGAGTCACCCAAAAAGTCTAGCATGTCATCAGGACCCAGAATAGGTGCAGGCCCAGTGGCAGTTAGCGGGGTTGTTATCGACATGGCAGAGTCATCAGCAGTATTGGACAGTTCGTCATTGTACAACGCGTCAAAGCCAGTAGAAGTTCTGCTGGTCATGTCATTAACAAGGCCATATGTAGACAGCGTCGACACGGGTGGTGTCATCATGGGAGTATCATTGGCCTGTTGTTGTGACGATGAAAGGTTCGAAGTACCTGTGGACGAGGCCGAGTCGGGCGACACGAGGTCTTCATTGTTGTTGTTGTTGTTGTTGGTGGTGGTGGTGGTGGCGGTCGAGGTTGACGAAATAGACTCGACCGAGCCAGCAAACTCCATCATATGAGGGTATGAAGCATACATGCTTTCAAAGAGGCCACGTGAAAAACCCGACGGTCCATTGATGTCAGCTTCGTTCTTGACAATTGGCAGTGGTTGTTGCTGCTCCTGTTGATATTGTTGTTGTTTTGAAAGAGCGCGTTGTTGGTTTGATAGTGACAAGTCAGACAATAACGAGTCCTCCAACGACGAGACAGATTGCCGAGCGTATGTCATTGGACAAAGGGAAAATTGGTACAAGGATAGATGGAGTAGTGTGAGGTGAATCAAATGGTCAATGGGCAAAGGTTCAAGTGCAAGAACTCCTTGATCAATGGCCACGACCAAAACACGGTATGGAGAAGAAGGAAGGAGAGTTGATTAAAAGGACGTCAATCTTGATTTGGGGGCGCTTGTTATCAGCCCTAGACCCACAAGCACGGCAAGCTGCACTATTGACTCACCGGTTGCCTAATTAGGGGTTCGCGGCTTGCTTTTGCAGGGTCCAGCGTGCAGGGCGCGGCGGGCGGCGCGAAGTAACGTTTGAGGGGCCTTGTTGTTACGGGTGGCGACAACCAACCAACACAAGGACTAAAATGGTATCACGGCAAGGTAACCGAGATATCAATTAGTCAATGGGGATTGTGAACAGGTCAAGAACCAGAAAAAAATAGCCAATATTGCCTGCACTGCGGAGAGCCGGAGATATCGGGAAACCGAGATTTTGAAGCTGCACGCGAGATCGGCGCGGTTGTGCAGAAAGGTATCAGCCTCGGTGGCAAACGGCGCCGTGTTAGGCGTGTTTTATTTGACGATGCCTTGGGCTGTTGTGGAGAGGAGTGTGCTGAGGCTTGTCCTCGTGTTTATGGTTACCAATCCGAAACTGGCATGTTAGCAACGTTTTCTGGGGGAAATGTGGAGGGCTTAAGCCCCATGGTGGGATCGACACTTATAGTCACCGTCCGTTTAACCCCCGTTGTCCCCTGCTCCGTCGGCACCCCGCCGGCCTTTCCCGCCAACTATTTATAGCCTAGACCCCCTACTGCATGTTGCCGTGGACTTAACGTTTTAACCCCGCGAGGGTAGCATAGAGCCGTTAAAGACACCATAGGACAGTTGAAGGTACAAGTTATAAGGCAAGACAAAGGCACAGAGAGGTGACGTACGCAGGACATCGTAAAGTACTGGGGACAAAGGAAGTACTCGGGACATGAAGAGGTACCCAGGACATGACAAAGTACTCAGAACATGACGAGGGAGTCGTCGTAAATGGGACACGGTTGTGGTTTGACAATACTCACTTGGTGCACAAATAGACCAGCACGCGGTTCCAACCACTACAAATGAACAGTCGTAAGGACTGAAGTAGTGGATGTAGTAATAATAGTAGGACTGTGAAGAGTACAATTGTACAATTCACACTGTATTAATACAACAATTGCACAGTAGTAATCCACGTAACAATTGCACAGTAGTAATACACTAACAATTGGTAGGAGACCTATAGTAACTTTCAAGTATACCACAATGGTCCACAGTACAAATTGTAGCTGGAAAAGGTGTTATTCAGGTGTTTTGAATGTTCAGAAACTGTCAATTGTAAGACACAACCCCCTCCATTGATATACCCCTGTCGGTGCGGCTGGCCGAGATTGGCTATCTGAGTATTTGCTTTTGCGGTTCCGGAAATCTACGGTGCGGCGGTGCGGCGCATCAGCACAGCCGTTGGTGTCGGACATGATGAACGCGGGGATTCCAGCCATTTATACCCCACCGACCAGTAACTTGAAAAAGAGGTCTTTTCTTCATGACATACACTGTAAAAGAACCAATTGACGGCCATTTTTGCCGCGTTTTTCCCTCTCTTATCTGTCCAAAACTGCCTTTGTTTGCTTCGCGGGCAGCTTCGGAAACCGCCTGCACTCGGACCTTCCCCGACTCTCCCCGCAATACCCCCAGACAGGCAACTGACTTTAGGTCTGCGGGCCAATGTAGGCGGACATCCGCATCCCGATACCAGCCTTTTTCCCGAATGGCTTTCGACGGCTATTGTGACGCATATTCGCTTTCAGCATCTCGCTGATTGGTGGATTGCTGTCCTACTTTGCACCGGTTCTCCTTTGGTTCGTTTTGTGCCGTTTCTCCGTCGATTCGTTGCCTATATATTTTACTATTCACTATTACCAAATACATATTCCACTCCCTAATACCAATTACATTTCCCAGCTACTACCCGTCTACTACCGTTTACTACCTCTTAAATCGGTTCGTCTTATTCCTTCATCTTTTTCTCGAGTGGAGCCTCCATCTCCATTCGGTACTGCGAACATACTTCTGCAGATTCCCTGCATACGCAACTCTTTGCCCGTTTGAGCCCAGTCCCAATCAGCTGGCCCCACCACATGACTCGCCAGTCGATGACTATGTAAATACATGTAACTTTCGTCGCAATAAACCTTGACACAGTACGTCCTGGTTATTGGCGCATCCACATTCCTGTAGCCTCCCTCCATTGGAGCATTCCCATGTCCGTCACTGGACCCGCCCTTAACAACACAATTATACGCAAACCTTCATAACTCGTGTGTCATTGAATGACAGCTGCCATATTTCAAACGCCTCGGTTGACTCAAAAGCAAAAATTAATGGCAACTGGAAACTAATCAATCATGTATCCATGAGCTCTGTAACCATCAAACCCGTCGTCATATTTACCACAAAATCTGTACCACAAATGGAATTCATTGCAACAATTTCACTCCCCACATACAAGTCGTCAAGCGTACATGAATATAGCTAACCCACTAATTAAATGGTCACTAGAGAGACTCTTACTGTATAACCTCATCCTATAACTTTTTTCCATTCAAATAGACAGATGCGAGAAATATGGAATGTATTCAAGGTTCGGAGACATTCATAAGGCATATGTTAAGACTTTTATTCAAAGAAGGGCTAATTCATGACGGAAAGTATTAAGAAGGAGTATCGGTATAATACTTGGATCGATTTGTCGGGGCATGTCTGAGTATGAGCAAGTCACTCATGTTCAGTTGATTAGGGAGAGACCATTCTGGCGGTTTCGTGATACCTACTTAGTAGTGTAAGAGTGATGCACCATACAAAAAAAAATAAAATATATAGAGTAGGAATGTCTACGTGTTTTATAAATGCTAAATATTATACAATATCGTATCCATTGCTAGTCCATCAACCGCTCAGCACAAATTGCGCCAACAGATGAGACTCTTTTGACTTGGAAAGAGCGCTTAGCAAATCGGCACCGTGAACATTGGATGCAATCTTGCGCTGCACATAATCTTCACGACTACCGAGTGATGCAGCGCTCGACGCAGCACCGCCTCCACCGCGTGACGACCGTTTGACTCGTGTCGTGCCGAGTCCTTTGCGGCCGCACACTCCCGAGACATTGACAAGTCCGTTGGATTCAAGAGCAGAGATGACCTCGAGGAATTCGTTAAGACTGAGACGAGCAAACGTGTTCTCTCGCTTGCAAATCTGAGTGTACTTATCAAATAGTTTGCTAACCGAGATGTTGGCTTGCACGAGTGAAGCGACGCTGCGTTCGTAAACAACAAGCACGCATAACACGGCTTTCTGCTGAAGGTTTAGAGCCTTGACACGACCGACGCTTGATCCCCCAAACGCACTTGCACATGCCCGTACAATATGCGACATACCAACTTTGGGCGCCTCGTGTAGACTGAGGCTAGTCAGAGCCAGAGATTTGCGACCATTCATAATTGCACGTTTCCAGCCAGCTGGAGCAGTGTTGTCTGCGCCCTCTTCTCCATCGACAATGCTGCGTCGCACCTCCTCCTCAACAAGCTCAATGGCCCGGCGACAGATGTCAAATGCCTTGCGCAGATCACCCGTGTTGGCGGCTGTTTTGCGGGCACACAACTCAATGGCTTGAGTGCCCATGAGCGGCATTTCTTCGCCATCAGCTGAGGCAGTCAGTGACTGAAGTCTGTGCTTGACAATGGCAGCAATCTCATCGGCCGAGTAAGGGTTGAATGCAATGACCTGGGGGATGAGACCGTTGGACCTTAATCGGGGCAGAAATCGGTCGGTGAGGTCAAGAGCGTTGGCTATACCTACCAATATAAGACTCGACTTGTCCATGAATGCCCATTGGAAGATCTTGAAGAGCACTTCCTGATCACGGGTCACGACATGGTCGAGCTCGTCGAGGACAACGACGTGGCGTGTTGTTGAGCTCGAGTTAATAAATAGAGTGTCTAGGTCGCTGATGACGGCTTGGGCATTGTAAGTCTGGTTATTGACGCCAGACACCTTGTCACCCGTCAGGCTCTCGAGAATGCGGACAAAAATGTGATCAGGCCGGTCGACAATCATGCAGTTGATAGTAGCGACTTTGGCCGTCACATCACCATGCGAATTACGGGGTGGAAGCTGTCTGGTGAGGTCGGTAATGACTTCATTGAGCAGCGCTGATTTACCAGTTCCTGGTACTCCACTAAGATAGACGGCGCCATGGTCCAGGGCCTCGATCCGGGACCGTAGAAACTCGTCAATGGCTTCTCGTTCGGTGGATCGGCCAACAATGCCAGCAGAGGATGCACCCCGTTGGAATAATGCTTTACCTAGTGAATAGGCAGTAGGTGTAGAAGCAGGAGTGGTGGATGGTGTTGGCATCATGGTCATTTGATCCTCATCGAATCGTAGCTTCTTGGGTGTCACATTGTCTGGTAATGAGTCAATAATACGTTTGGCTGTAGGTGTAGTAGGTTCAGGAGTAACCAGTCTTATAGGTTCGCGTCTAGCCAGGGGTTTCCCATTAGAACCAGAACCCGTGGACCCAGAACCAACAGAACCACCAGATGAACGGATAGGTTCACGACGGATGAGTTTCCGTGTTGCTGGTGAACCAGTCGAACCAAGAGCCATCGACATGTCCAAAAAAAAAAATCGAATATAATGCAAGTAAAGGGAGAAAAAGTCACCTAGGTTAATTAAATAGGTGGTGCAGCAGAAGAGGCTGGTTACGCGACGCGCGGCACAACAGTGCGGTAGCAACGGGGGTAATACGGGTAATAGGTAGTAATACTATGTATTGTTCCTACCAGAACAATATAACCACATAAATACCGTCATTTTTAAAAAACAATTGTTACAACAGGAATGTTTTACAACCCCCATATATAAATAGTGGATAGTAAACTTCCAACTTTCTCAGTGCCCGTTTTTTTTTTGGGGCTCCTTTATAAGCGGGAGACACTCAGGGCAAGGGTATCATCAAACTGCGCACGGCTAGGCTAGTGTCACGTGAACACTGCCCAGCGGTTTATCGACCAAAAAAATATGCAGCCCTAATTGTTCTCTTTCTCAACACAAAAATTGTTGAGGACGACTCCACAACTAGGAAGCAAATGTTAATATTCTAGGAGCTCCAAGTGGTTTTATAATCTGGGTACATCTTGTCAACATTTATAGTAATATTTGCTTGTCCTCCGAAACCGTATTGATAGTCCCGTTCTTTAGACATTCGACTAAACAAAAGCACGTTGCTTTTGGCCCCTCCTTTTCCTCCCCCCCGGCCTGGGCTCAAGGGTTTCTAAGTTAAAGTGCATTTTGTCGGAAGTGTCCTCTTCAAGCTCCATTTTATCTGCGCCCGATTCGACCTGTTTGCCGTTGTTGTATAATCCACAATGACTGAGGACGATGGTGCGTCACGACATGGTCGTGTGAACCGTGGCACCGATTCACAGACCATGTACTCGTATGATGCCATGACAAAACCGCTATATGAAGGTGACGGCGATATGATGGATTATATCCAGTTCAATGATCCCGACTCGGATGCCGATGATATGTCACGAATGAACGTGTTTGGTAATAGTCATGCTACCGACGTGGGTCTTGACTTTGACTCTGCTCCCTTCAACCTGTCTAATTCAACCGTTTCTCCCGACACTGATGGCGACCTTTCAATGGCTTCGGCTATCAAGGAAGAGCAGTTCGACATGGACTCAGCCATCAAATCTGAACAATTCGACATACCTACGTATCCTCAACCTGGCTTTAGCACTCATGTGGATGGACCCCTTGGTTCAGATGGACCCTCGGCATTACAAAATGGTGCTAGTTTATCATCGATGGACTCTTCGTCTCTGGACCCTTTGGTCAAGCTGCCTCAACAACGCATTCCTAACAACTTCATTCGTGATGGCGGTGATGGTGACGAGCTACTGGCCTCTATGGAGTTTGGTAAAATCTATGCATCAGATGGCTCGACAACAATCGACTTGCCGCCATTGCAGAAAGACCTATCAACCATCATTGCTAATCCGCAGTCGGAATCTTTCCCGCACCGCATCGTCGTAGCCAACATGCCGACGCGGTCGCGTGTCGAGAACCAGATCCAGTGCCAGCTGTTTTTCTATCCGCCTCCTCGCGAATTGCTGTTGCATCTACCAACCGATGCTATGGCCCGGCCCCGGTTCCAGCTCAAAAAGCCCTTTACACCTTCAAGCGCCATTCTGGACCTCGAGGTAGAGGTAGTGGCCCAAAACATGCCTGAAGAACGTATCTACATGTGTGACAAGTGTACAAAGCGTGAGGCCAAGCGCGCATTCCGCAAAAAGACCCTGGACAAGAACGAACAGTACCACTGGAGCACTGAGCGTCCCCGTCGCCTCGCCATCTTCAACTGTAAGGAGCTCGTAGACTTAGGCCCGCCTAAACAGTGCGACGTCGGCGGCGGCCATATTGTCGAGGTCAAAGAAGTCTTCCTGCCTCTACGTCTTGCTTGCTATTGCAGACATCACTCGGCGAAGCCTGGCTATAAGGTTATTTTCACGGTGCGCAACCACACTGGTCAAATTGTTGCCCGTACCGTCACAGACTCGATCACAGTGACCGATGATCACAAGGACTTGCGCCCGTTGACAGGCGTATCTTCGTCAACACCCCTCGGCCGCACCGCGTCCAAGTCTTCGGTTCCTGCATCTCCCATCTCCATGGAGGAATCCTCTGAATACACAACGGACAATCTGTCATCAACATCGCTCAAACGTCGCCGCGACTCTAACTGGAGCGGAAATATTCGTCAAAACAGTGCCAGTGGTACACAGTTATTTGCAGGCCATCGCAGCAACCCAGCATCGCGCAACTCGTCGTTCCACAAACTTGACGTCTCTGCTCTGTCGCCCGGCTCGACCGATAACTCAATGGCCATGGCTAAGCTTCATGCCGGCGTCAGCATGACAAGCCCCCAAGACATGAGTCTGCCAAACATCCAGCGCATTATCCCAGCTCAGGGTTCTGTTACAGGAGGTATTGAGGTTACGCTACTTGGATCTGGGTTCTACAGCGGCCTTATTGCCAAGTTTGGTGATACTTCGGCCATGTCGACGCAGTGCTGGAGTGACTCGACTATAGTCACTCACCTGCCACCAGCTCAGATGCCAGGTCCCGTTGTTGTATCATTTGATGGCGTGGCTCGCATGACTCCGCAGATCTTTACGTACGTCGACGACACCGACTCGCAGCTCATTGAGCTGGCTCTCCAAGTTGTTGGACTCAAGATGAATGGAAAGCTCGAAGATGCTCGCAACATTGCATTGCGTATTGTTGGAAGCAACGATAGCGGTGGTACCACGACGCCAGGTGGAATGGCCAACGGCATGGGAAATGATCTAGCACAAAACCACGAACGCATTATTCTGCGTTGTCTCGAGCTCTCGCAAGTCAACATTGGTAAAATGCCCAATATGCACCTCCGCAACATGCAGGGTCAGACAATGATGCACTTGGCTGCTGCTCTCGGATACTACAAAGTTATTCTGTCTCTGCTATCACAGGGCGCGCGTGTCGATTTACAAGACGTAAACGGAATGACACCATTGCATTTTGCTGCTCTGCATGGCCACCGTAAGGTGGTGCGCAAGCTTCTCAAGTGCCGTGCCGAGCCTTTTGCCGAGACAATCTCGGGACTTACGGTCATGGACGTTGCTCACACCTCGGTGCGCAGCGAACTACCAGTGGGTCTTTCATCAGGACAATACGAGCGACATATGCGCCGGACGAGCTCGACTTCGACATTTGCATCGACTATTTCATTACAGCGCCTGGCAATGACGTATTCCAACGAGCCAATGCCAGTACTTGCAACTCCTCAAGACAGCGGGGATTCATCACGAGAAGTTGAGGACGACCTTAGCGATGACGGTTCCGAGAGTGACTATGATAACGGTGATCTACGCATGGGAGATATCCGCACAGCGCTGTTACAACGACGCGGTTCGCGTAAGGTGCAGCCTGCCCCAAGCAGGGAGATATTGCGTGACGGCGGCATCATGTCGATGGCACCCCCCGAGGCTATTTTGTCTGCGCGTGGCCGTATCAACAACACGGCAGAGAACATTTCAGCATACATTTCGCAGCTTACAGAGACTGCTCGACAGAGACTCATGCCATGGGACAGACCCAACTGGGATGAGATTCTCAACTACGTCTACAGGCGACCGCCGCAGAGCCGTCCACCCGTCAACCCTGAATTCTCGTCTTCATCAAGCCATGGATCTGCTGCTAGTGATAGCGACTATACAGTATTACCGCGACGTAACTTGCGGGCTACTACTGATGCACGCCGAGCCAAGGAGCGTAGGACGGGGCCTCGAGTCTGGCAGTACCTCATGTCATTAAGCCAGACGGCAGAGCATGTTGAGCCAGCGCAAAGTAGCCCCAGTCCAGGTAACTCACCACCACGGTACGAGGAGATCTTCCCTGATCGTGCACATGAGGCAAATACTGGCCCTCCAGTCGATACACTGACTGGCGTTAAAGAGGTGAATCGTAATGTTGGGGAAGAAGCAGCAGCATCCACAGAAGAGACAGCTACAACGGCGGCGCTTGAGACATCCGATACTGTGGACTATGAAGAGCAATTGCTGAAGACATGGACAAGCAAACAAAAGAATCTACAGAACGACCGACGTCTGTTTTTCTTCTGGATCCCACTACTCGTCGTGGCCGTGGGACTCGTCGTCGTGGGTATGTCTGGTGCGTCGACCGAGGTGTACAACAGCTTTGTAATGAGTGTCGGACGATGGCCGAGTCGTGTACTAAGAGGCGAGGGCCGTGCAGGAGCCGAGGCATCACTTGGTCGACCACTGCCTGCCATCAAGGCGACGGCCAAGGCACAGGCTCCTCCTGGTCCTCCCTCGCTGATGCTCCCCCGGACTGCAGCCGTCGGTGATGCACCGAGTGGGCACGGGTCAGGGCAGGGGTATGCGGCGTGCGCGTTGCACGGCTGTGCAGCGCGGCGGCATGACCCGTTTGAGGTGTTCCCGGCAGTCGGGGAGTGTCGGCAAGTGCCAGCAGCAGCAGTACTGTGAAAAATGACCCCACCCAACCCCCCTGGTTCCCCTGTAATTACTATAGCCCCTGGCACTATCTGATAATCCTCACGACTGGCGACTAGTCAATTTTTTATTATTCCCTACTATTTAATGTAATATAGTTTGTATGGACTCACCCGCCATTCCTCGGTGCTCTCTCGTCTGCTTCGGTCTTTGCCCCGCATTATTCGTTGAGCGGGGCAGCTGCATGTCGCCGGGCAATTTATGCGCTTGCCGCGACTCCGCGATTCGCTAACCCCTACCATGGGGTGCATTCTTCCGGGGAGCAGCGGGAACGCCGTGAGGGGCCAAACGGGGAGATTTCGGTAATTGCTACGATTCCATACTCTTTAAACTGTAGTACTGACAATGGATCTATTTGTAGCATGCGTCTATCCCCGCCAATAGTCTTTTGCGCTTTTGTTGGTTAAAATAACTGTGGAGTCTCGTTTGACCCGTAAAAAGCAAACTGGCGTCAGCTCTGTCGCGAAAACGACGATCCGGGGTTTCGACACATATAAAAGGTGGGGCCCTGCCCCCACGAAAAAAGTTTTCTTCCTACTAAACTTCACTGCGCACCGACAATTGATTGATTCGGTACAATGAAGTTCGATCAGATCCTCGCCCTGGTCGGTCTGGCGGGCCAGCAGAGCCCGCTGGCTCCAACCACTCCTGGAGACTACGTTTTGTCAGACGTTCCGACCATCCATCAGAATGGTCCTTCTGCTCTGGATTGGGCTTTCAGTCCTCCTTACTACCCTACACGTGAGTGAACTGTCGAAATTGCATAGGATCATACACAAGGTTCTAGATCATACGGTTGGTGGCTGCTCTGTTTGAGACTTGCTACCTAATGTAAAACGAGATTCTCGTACTTTTTTCTTCTTTCTTTTGCCTTTCTTTCTATTTTTCTTTCTTTCTCTCTTCTGACTTCATAAACTAACTGTTAAGCCTTTGCTCAGCGCTCTGCTGATGAGAGCTGGGATGAGGCATTTGCCAAGGCCACTGAGTTCGTGGCCCAGCTGACCCTCGCCGAAAAGGTCAACCTCACCTCGGGTATTGGCTGGATGCAAGGTCCCTGTGTAGGAAACACTGGAGACATTCCTCGTCTCGACTTCCGTGGTCTGTGTCTACAGGACGGTCCTCAGGGTATCCGCAAGTCGGAGCTCAACACTGTATTCCCTGCTGGAGTGACGACCGGATCAACTTTCAACCGTGAGCTTATCTACGAGCGTGGAAAGGCCATGGCCATTGAGTTCAAGAACCGCGGTGTCGACATTCTGCTGGGTCCTGTGGCTGGTCCTCTTGGTATCAAGGCTGCCGGAGGCCGTAACTGGGAAGGTTTCTCCGTCGACCCCTACCTGTCTGGAATTGCCAGCGCTGAGACTGTCAAGGGAATTCAGGACCAGGGTGTCATGGCCAACGCCAAGCACTGGCTCGGAAATGAGCAGGAGCACTTCCGTCAGGAGACTGAGTGGATTCACATGTGGGGTTTTGACGGCCTCAAGGAGGTTCTCTCCACTAATATTGACGACCGTGCTCTGCACGAGGTCTATGCTTGGCCCTTTGCTGACATGATCAAGGCCGGTGTCGGCTCCGTCATGTGCTCTTACAACCAGGTCAACAACTCGCACGCTTGCCAGAACTCGTACCTCATGAACAACGTCCTCAAGGAGCAGCTTGGTTTCCCTGGTTTCGTCATGAGCGACTGGGGTGCTCTGCACTCAGGTGTTGGTTCTGTTCTTGCTGGTAGTGACATGTCCATGCCTGGTGGAGGAATCACCCACGTTGGTCCTGAGGGCATTGCTTACTTTGACAAGAACCTGACTCTTTCCATCATGAACGGAACTGTCCCCAGCTGGCGTCTCGACGACATGGCCGTCCGTATCATGGCTGCTTTCTACCGTGTTGGTCTTGACGAGACCCGTAAGGAGGTTGGACCCCCCAACTTCTCATCGTGGACCCTTGACACTGAGGACCTTATTTACCTTGCATCAGGCGAGGGCCCCCGTGGTGTAGTAAATCAGCACATCAATGTCCGCACCCCATACGCCGACAAGGTTGCCCTTGATGTTGCTGTCGAGGGAACTGTGCTGCTGAAGAATGTCGACAATGCCCTTCCCCTTGGAGCTAAGCCTCTGACCCGTATTGGTGTCCTTGGTATTGCTGCTGGTCAGAACATTCGTGGACCCAACTGTCAAGATGACTTTGCCTGCGAGACTGGTGGAACATTTGCTTCTGGTTGGGGCTCTGGAACTGCCCAGTTCCCCTTTGTCATCTCTCCTCTTGAGGCCATCAACAACAAGGCTCTCCCCAAGGGAATTGAGGTCAACTATGACCTGCAGCAGCACCCTGGTGAGGAGGACGACTGGCACACATTTGACCGTGTTGCCATCTACTCGGATGTCAATGTCATTGTTGGTGGTGCTAATGCTGGAGAGGGATTCCTCGCTGTTGATGGTAACCTGGGAGACCGTAAGAACCTGTCGCTGTGGTTCAACGCCGACGAGGCCATTCTGCGTGCTGCTTCTCTAAACAGCAACAACATTGTCATCATCAACGCTGTAGGACCTGTCAATGTTGAGCAGTGGATCGACCACCCCAACATCACTGCTGTTCTGTTTGCTGCTCCTCAGGGACAGTTCACTGGTGAGGCTCTTGCCCAGGTTCTGTTTGGTGAGGCCAACCCCTCGGGACGCCTGCCTTTCACCATTGCCAAGGATGACTCGCACTACATTCCCCTGCTCACCAAGCTTGTTGAGAAGGACAATGGTGCTCCTCAGGACAACCTTGACACTGGTCTGTTTGTTGACTACAAGTACTTTGATGCTCACAACATTGAGCCTCGGTATGAGTTTGGTTACGGTCTGTCGTACTCGACCTTTAAGCTTTCAGGACTCAAGATTTCGCAGGTTGGCGAGACTCTATCTGAGCACCTGCCTCCTCCTCCTTCTCTGAAGGCTGTTCCTCAGTACAGTGAAGAGCTTCCTGAGCCCGAGTCTCTGCTGTTCCCCAAGGATCACCCCCGCATCAAGGACTATCTGTATCCCTACATTGACGATGTCAAGGAGATCAAGACTGACTCCAAGTTTGACTACCCTGAGGGCTACTCTGAGCAGGCTGTTGAGACCTCGTCGCTGGCCGGCGGTGCTCCTGGTGGAAACCCTGCTCTGTGGGAGACTGCCTACACGGTCAGTGCCAAGCTGACCAACAAGGGACCTTATGCTGGAGCCTATGTTCCTCAGCTGTACGTTGCATTGCCCCAGTCGGCCCAGTTCCCATCTCCTTTGCGCCAGCTGCGTGGATTCGACAAGCTGTCGCTTGAAGTTGGTGAGACTGCCACTGTCAACTTTGACCTCCTGCGTCGTGATCTCAGTGTGTGGGATGTTGTTACACAATCTTGGGTTGTTCAACGTGGTACCTACACCGTCTACGTTGGATCGAGCTCGCGCACCCTTGAGCTCGAGGGAACCTTCACCATCTAAATGGACGCTATATCAGCAACATAACGGACTTGACGCTTTTCCATCAGCAGCTCCATTTTTCTTCATTTTTTAAAAAAGGGTACATATATGTTCCATCATATAACGAGACCAAAGTCTGTCGTTCACAGAATAACAATAGCAAAAGTGCTTTTAGCAGAGTAATGACACATAAAACTGACAAGTGTCACTTGTACCATTGAATTGTATATTTCTAGATATTTTATTATGTCCATAAGTTGTGGATTTAACTTATGTTCATAATCAATGTTTCCAACAGCACGGAGAATATCACGAATATCATGGAGCATATACGAATACCAGGCTGTAGCTGTACAAAGTACAGTCAAAAAGCGATTATCTTCATATGAACAATTGACTGATAAAAAACAATCGTCAGCTTATTTTCGTTTTATTAAGCAAACTTATGAAATAAAAGCTGAGTGGGTCCGAATCGTGGAGTTTGGCAGTTATTCACGGATCACGGCTCAATCTACGTACCCGTGAACCAGGAGTGCATGCCCTTAGGGTTGCATTGTCCCTGCACCTGCCAAACAGCCCCACTACCCCACATTTAGGTGGTTTCATTTTGCCGACCGGACAAACAACAACGTTTTAGCTTCGAAGCCGGATTGTTTCATGTTTTTCGTCACGAACCATCAATCTATAAGCGTCGCGACAAATTGGTCTTTGAGTGCTACCTAATATTGCAATACTATTCGTGCAATTGCTCATAATACAGTCATCTACATTCTTAACTCCGTTATCCCCGGTCGATCCAAGTTATAAGTCAATCGTCTTTACCGATTGAGCAATTTGACTGCTTCTCCTGTTTGTTTCCGTTGATTGGTACCCCCGCAGTACCTGCGCATTAAGCCGAAACACCCCGCATCACCGGCTCCCGGCTTCTTGAATGGCAGTTGTTGCCGTGAAAAAGCAACACCTCTGCGTCGTAGTCGTGGCTGATCTTTACCGCCGAAACCGGACCCCGGAGAATATATATTATGGACCAGGCACGCTGTGGGGGATGATATTGTATTGATTTCTTGTTTTCTTCATTCGCCTCCAAAGACAAGAACCCATTGTTCGTAATGAAGTTGGATCTTGTCCTTGCAGGAGGCTTCGCGTTCCTGCAGCGCACTTGCGCAGCCGTTATTGAGTCTTCTTCTGAACTGTCCCATTATGATATCGCTTCTTCCAACAATTCGGATACTTCTCCTCTTAACTGGGCTTTCAGTCCTCCATACTATCCTACTCGTGAGTTTGCAAGAAAATATGAAACTGCCATATGTCAAAGGTTACTTGAAGACTAACTCAAAGCCTATGCTCAACGTTCGGCAGACAACAGTTGGGAAGATGCCTTCAAGAGAGCCACTGAATTTGTATCGCAGTTGACTCTTGCTGAAAAGGTCAATCTCACCTCGGGTATTGGATATATGCAAGGCCCATGTGTAGGAAACACTGGAGATATTCCCCGTCTTGATTTCTGGGGCTTGTGTCTTCAAGATGGTCCTCAGGGTATTCGTAGTACCGAGTTCAATACCGTCTTCCCGGCTGGTATTACCACTGGTTCTACCTTTAACCGCGGCCTCATCTACGAGCGTGGCGCTGCTATGGCCCAACAATTCAAGAACCGTGGCATTGACATGATGCTGGGTCCTGTTGCTGGTCCTCTTGGAGCCAAGGCTGCTGGAGGTCGTAACTGGGAGGGCTTCTCGGTAGACCCGTACTTGGCAGGAGTTGCTAGTGCTCAAACAGTACAGGGAATCCAGGATCAGGGAGTCATGGCCAACGCCAAGCACTGGGTCGGCTATGAACAGGAACATTTCCGCCAGCTCCTCGAGTGGCAGGCTTTCTGGAACTTCACCGATATGACTGCCGGCATATCGGCAAATATCGACGACCGCACGCTTCACGAGGTCTATGCTTGGCCATTCGCCGACATGATCCGCGCTGGTGTTGGTTCCGTCATGTGCTCTTATAACCAGGTCAATAACTCGCAAGCCTGTCAGAACTCATACCTGCTGAACAACGTACTGAAGGAGCAACTGGGATTCCCTGGATTTGTCGTTAGTGATTGGGGTGCACTACACTCTGGTGTCGGTACTGTGCTCTCTGGTGGTGATATGAACATGCCTGGTGGAGGAATGGGCCCAGTGTCCCCGCCATATTTCAACCAGAATCTCACGCTGTCTGTTCTCAATGGTACAGTGCCCTCGTGGCGTCTCGACGATATGGCGGTGCGTATCATGGCTGCCTTTTACAAAGTGGGCCGTGACAAAAGCCGTAAAGAAGTTGGACCTCCCAACTTTTCATCGTGGACATTGGACACTGAGGACCTCATTTACCTTGCTTCGGGAGAGGGTCCTCGTGGTGTTGTCAATAAGCACATCAATGTGCGAACTCCGTACACGGACCAGGTTTCTTTGAATGTGGCAGTCGAGGGCACTATTCTTCTCAAGAACAATAACAAATCGCTTCCACTAAATGCCAAACGTCTCCGCAGTGTCGGAATTCTTGGAATTGCTGCTGGCCCACACAGCCTGGGCCCCAACTGTCAGGATGATCTAGCCTGCCCCGATGGAGGTACGCTTGCTTCTGGCTGGGGTTCTGGAACAAGCTCCTTCCCCTTTGTCATCACTCCATTGGAAGCTATCAACAGTCGACTTGTTCCGCAAGGAGCACAGGTTCACTATGACTTGTCGGAGTATCCGGCAGAGGATAACGACTGGGAGATTTTTGACAAAATCGCAGCCCACACGGACGTAAATATCATTTTTGGAAGTGCTGACGCTGGAGAGGGATACCTTGCCGTCGACGGTAATCTAGGAGACCGTAACAACATGTCGTTGTGGTTTGGAGCAGAGGATGCCATCATGCGTGCTGCATCACTCAACAGCAACAACGTCGTTGTTATCAACTCTGTCGGTCCTGTCAACATTGAGAAGTGGATCGAGCATCCCAACATCACGGCCGTCCTATTTGCTGCTCCGCAAGGACAATCTGCTGGTGAGGCAACTGCTCGAGTTCTGTTTGGAGAAGTTAACCCTTCGGGTCGTTTACCTTTTACGATTGCTAAGAACGACTCTGATTATATTCCCGTCATCTATCAAATTCCTGCTGAGGACCATGGTGCTCCTCAAGATAACTTCGACTCGGGCCTGTTCATTGATTACAAGTACTTTGATGCTAATAACATTGAGCCCCGATACGAGTTTGGCTTTGGACTGTCATACTCGACATGGTCAATGGCCGATCTATCCATTACACAGATTGGTGGTACTGTTTCGGAGCAGCTTCCTCCTCCTCCTGCTCTAAAGCCCGTTCCTCAGTACAATGAGACAATCCCGAGCCCCGAGTCACTACTGTACCCCAGTGACGTTCCCCGGTACCCCAACTTCATGTACCCTTACATTGACAATGTTGACGAGGCCATGGCTAACGTGAGTTTCTCGTATCCTGAAGGGTACTCAGATAAGCCTCTGGTGAGCTCTTCGCTGGCAGGAGGAGCTCCAGGAGGAAATCCCGCGTTGTGGACAACTGCCTATACAATTAGTGCCAAAGTCACTAATAGCGGACCTTATCCCGGAGCCTTTGTGCCACAGCTATACATTGGCTTTCCTCAGTCTAAACAGTTCCCGTCTCCACTCCGCCAGCTGCGTGGATTTGACAAACTGTCTCTTAATGTCGGTGAGACTGCTCCTGTTCATTTTGATTTATTGCGCCGTGATATCAGCGTTTGGGATGTTGTTTCTCAGTCTTGGATTGTTCAACGTGGTACCTATAATGTCTATGTTGGTTCGAGTTCGCGTAATTTCGAGCTTCAGGGCAACTTCACCATTTAAGTCTGACAGTTGAACGTTCAGACTGTTGAATTGTTAAGACTATTGAACGGTTGAGCTTTTTCGCTGGCCGGCACTTTTCCTGTTTCCCGACCAATTTTCTCCCAATTTTCCTTCCATAATAACAATACTAAATAGTAAGAATAAATCAATTTATACAATCAATTTATATAACCACAGGCAACTGTCATTACACAAAGTTACCAAGTTCAGGTTAGTGTAGAAAAAGAGATGCCCGATGGTGATGGCCCGGCTGTACATTATTGCGGTGAGCAACCCCTGCCCTGCTCAATCCGTTCGACTCCTTCCGTTCGGTGGCTTCTGGTCTTTCGTGAACCGTGACCGCTGTTCTGCTTTCTTTTGTACTCGTGTCGATAAACCATGTCTGAACTTGGCGATTCGACAGAGCTCAGTCTTCGAGACAAGCAGACGGGTAAGTGGCCAATTGCCTGGCTAAGGCTATCAAATCCATTGTTTCCGTGTCACACTGCTAACTGCCAGCTGTTCTGGAGCGTATGCTCAATCTGAACCAGGATAAGGAAGGAGGCGATACTGGAGGTTCCAAGACCGACTCGCCAACATGGAAGGTGCTTGTGTTTGATGTTGCCGGTAGAGACATCATTTCGAGCGTGTTTCGCGTCAACGACTTGTTTAAGAATGGAATCACCGTCCATATGCTGCTCAATGCCGACAGATATCCCATTCCCGACGTGCCAGCTGTCTACTTTGTGTCACCAACCGCCGAGAACGTGGCCATCATCGCTAAAGACATCAACGCAGGTCTATACGAGAGTAGTTACCTTAACTTTGCCTGGCCCATTTCACGCGATCTCCTCGAAGACCTCGCGTCCAAGACGGTGGCCACATCGAATCGCATTGCGCAGGTTTACGACCAGTACCTGAATTTCATTGTTTCCGAACCAAATATCTACAGCTTGGGTATGGATGGCGTTTACCACACCTTGTCGAGTCCAAAGGCCAGCGAGGCCGACATTCAAGGTGTCGTCAACTCGATTGTCAATGGCCTGTTCAGTGTCGTTCTGACATCGGGCACAATCCCCATTATCCGATGCCCTCGAGGCAATGCGGCCGAGATGGTGGCACAGAAGCTGGATGAGAAGCTGCGAAACCACTACATCAACTCACGCAACCAGGCCAAGGGCGACAGTTACGGGGTGCGTCCTGTACTTATCATTCTCGACCGTAACATAGATCTCGTGTCCATGTTCTCCCACTCGTGGACATACCAGTCGCTCGTCCACGACGCATGCGACCTGCATCGTAATCGTATCACCGTGGAAACTACGGGTGACAATGGTGCTGTTACTCGCAAGGCCTATGATCTTGAACCCACTGATTTCTTTTGGGCCAAGAACGCTGGGCTGCCATTCCCCGAGGTTGCCGATAACCTGGACGCTGCTCTCAACAAATACAAGGCTGATGCCAAGGAGCTGACTGGCCAGACGGGCATTAGCGACCTTGACGACGTCTCTCAGCTTAATGCAGCTTCGAATGCACAGCACCTCAAGGCAGCCATCACGGCGCTGCCTGAGCTGACAGCTCGCAAGCAGACGATCGACATGCATATGAACATTGCGACGGTGCTTTTGAAGGCTATTGGCGAGAGAGGACTGGCACAAATGTTTGAGGCCGAGGAGAATGCCGGCAAACAGACCAAGGCTAGCATTCTCAGTTACATCAACGATCCGGCATTCAAGAATCCCGAGGACAAGCTGCGCATGTACCTTGTGTACTTTTTGGTGACGCCTAGCGTTCCTACTGCTGATCAGGCCGATTTTGAGGCGGCACTGACGGAGCAGGGCTGCGACTTGTCTGCGCTTAGCTACATCAAGCGCGTCAAGGAGATTACAAAGATGAGTACATCGATGACGGGCTACTCGTCTCAGCCAGCAGCACCGACACAGTCGGACCTTTTCAAAGGATTTACAGGGATCACCAACAAACTTGCTGACCGTCTCAAGGAAGGTAAGCTGTCAGAGGGCTTTGGCAATCTCATCTCTGGTGTCAAGAATCTATTACCTGCTAGTAAGGATCTTCCTGTGACGAAGATTGTCGAGTCTCTACTACAGCCTACGCCGTCTAACACGGCTGTTACCGAGGACTATCTCTATTTTGATCCCCAAGTCACGCGGGGATCATTAACTCGACCTCCCAAGCGCAACAGTTGTCAGGAAGCTATTGTGTTTACTGTTGGTGGAGGAAACTACTTTGAGTATGGTAACATCCAAGACTGGGTGACACGTACGGGTGCGACCAAGAAAATCACTTATGGTAGCACCGACATTGTGTCTCCCAAGGCCTTCCTTGCCGAATGTGCGCAGCTGGGCCAGTGAGGGTTGACAGCGCCTTCGTCGTCACCAAAAATTATAGTCGCCGTCGTATCTGTCATCTCTTCATGGCCCGTATAGCCGGTTATCCGCTAACCGCGCCTCAGCGGACACCGATAACAGCCTGCATATTATATGCAGCGATCTTGGGAGCAGGGGGGCCGTTGTGCCGTGTGTATAAATATGAGCCATAGTCTCTTTTATTCTATTGCTCTTTGGTTATATTTTACTAGAGATAGTAGTGGACAATTTGCGTTGGCAATTTTTGGTTGTTGGCCTCATCTTTCGATTCAATTGAGTAGTCTTCTGACAACAATGCTAAAAGGCGAGTTTGCTTCACGACGCTCCGTCGTCCATTCCCGCAAGGGCATGGCGTCCTCTTCACAGCCTCTGGCCTCGGCTGCTGGTGTCAAGATCCTCGAGAAGGGTGGAAACGCCGCAATGGCCGCTGTGGCGATGGCTGCTGCCATTGGAGTGTTGGAACCGCACATGACAGGCCTCGGAGGTGACGTATTCTCCTTGTACTACGAGGCCAAGACGGGGAAAGTACATGGACTTAACGGTTCGGGTCGCTCGCCCAAAAACTCCTCCATCGACCTTATACGCAAGAGCGGAGTCGAAGGTCCACGAATCCCAGCCTCAAGCATCCACAGCATTACTGTACCAGGAGCAGTTGCTGGCTGGGTCGATGTTGTTGAAAAGTGGGGTAACGGCAAGCTGACATTGGCCGAGATCCTTGAGCCCGCCATCTCGCTCGCCGAAAACGGTGCACCCATCTCAGCCATCTCAAGTCAATCGTGGGTCCGCGGTACCGACAATCTGTTGTCTCGTTCGCCCAATGGTGGTGAACTGCTTATTGATGGCAAGCGTGCCCCCGCCGAGGGTGAGCTGTTTGTGAACCCCGGAATGGCTGCAGTTCTGAAGAGAATTGCTGCTCATGGTCGAGACGGCTACTACAAGGGGGAAACCGCCGAGCAGATAGTCAAGGTTATTGGTGACCGTGGTGGAGTCATGACTGCCGAGGATCTCGCGAGCCACGAGTCGCTGTTTGTCGACCCCATCAGCATGGCTGTCGACGACGAGGTCGTGCTTCACGAGATCCCTCCTAATGGTCAGGGTGTTGTGGCACTCATCACTCTCGGAATCATTAATGAGCTACAAAAGCAGGGTGTAGTCGATCTCAAGAAGATGGAGCACAACTCGGTCGAATACTTGCACTTGCTCATTGAATGTCTCAAGTTTGCGTTCAAGGATGCGGAAGAATACGTGACTGACACTGCCAAGCTCGACTATGACCCCAACGAATTACTCACGCCCGAGTATCTTGCTGAGCGAGCTAAGTTGTTTGACCCCAAGAAGGTCAACACAAACTTTGACCACGGCGTGCTCAACCCGACTCGAAAGTCTGATACCGCATACTTCACGGCTGCCGACAAGGATGGAAACGCATGCTCGTTCATTGCATCTCTGTACCAAGGATTTGGCTCGTCGGTGGTTCCCAAGGGCTGCGGATTCGCACTGCAGAACCGCGGATGCAATTTTAACCTCACGCCTGGCACTCGCAACGTTTTTGAGGGCGGCAAGCGTCCTTACCATACCATTATCCCTGGTATGCTCACCAAGGCAGCCGGCGGTCTATATGCTGCTTATGGTGTCATGGGTGGCTTTATGCAGCCACAGGGTCATGTTCAGGTCGCTTACAATCTCAAGTTGTTTGGTTTCAATCCTCAGGTGGCTCTTGATGCTCCTCGAATCTGCCTTGAAACCGGAGACACAAGCACTGATAGCGGCCGTGGAGCTGATAGTCCCGTTTCAACAGCTGAGACCATTGTTGGAATCGAGGTCGGTATTCCTGATGAAGTTGTCGCTGGCCTTGAGAAGCTCGGCCACAAGGTCCGTGTAGTTGATGGACCTGGCCGTGGCCTCTTTGGACGTGGCCAAGTCATCAAGCCCAGCACTTGGAACGGCCATCAAGTTCTGTCAGCAGGTTCAGATCTTCGTGGAGATGGAGCTGCCATTCCTGAGTTCTAATGTACAATTATAGTTTTAAGAGCCGAAATACAGACTCCTCTGTATAGCATTTCTACAGCACTTTAAATCATTTTATACACAACTTCACGACACTTTATACAGCATTCTATACAGCACTTCACCATACACAACTTCACCGTACAGAACTTCACCATACAGCACTTCACCATACAGAAAATTCACCACCTTTTATCAGCTCTATACAGCATCTACATCTTGAGGCGTCATAATACATTTGATATACTTGGCATGGTAGCTTTTGTGAAAGTCACCACTCTAAGCCAAGAACTTCTGGCTCTGTTGTAGAATGGATGTCGAGCGTTTGGCGTCAAGGAACAGCTCCTCGGTCTCGGCAATATCGTTGACATCAATCTCAGTACGGCCCGATGCCTTGGCAAGAATAAAGGCCGGCGCTAGCAATTGCAGAGCATATCGCAGTGACGTCTGAACTCCATGAACAGCCAGTTTGTCGAGAGCAGCAGGAGTCGCAGGTGAACCCTCTAGGACACTTCGCTTCTCAATAATAGTGCGGATCTCCTCAGCGTTGTATGGCAGAGTTCGAATGATGAGCAAACGGTCCACCAGATCCGGGGGAATACCATGAGGGGCCTGGATATCCTCGGTACCACGGACAGTCGTGAGGCCACGGTTCGACGCCAAAACGACAATTGGCGAAATGGTCGACTCAAGCGCACGATTCAGATATGTGAAACACTCAATGTCCAGCATGTGGACCTCGTCAATAAACAGGACACCGGGGATGAGCTCGGCAATACCCTGGTCAATGTACTTTTGTACCACTTTGTTGATTTCAAGACGCAGCTTCTCAGTGATCTCCGTCTTGCGAGGCTTCATGAGCTGACCCATCATGGACATAATGTCCTGGCCACCCTGGGGGCGAGCGTTGGCAATATCCAGATCGTGAAGAGTCACGTCCTGCACAATCTCCTTCTTTTTGTGGACATCGCCCTTGGGTAGCGGCACGTACTCATCGGCCTCGAGATCAAACTCGGTAGCAAAGGCATCCGAGCGTCCGACTCGCTTGACAGCACCCGTGTTGGCCTCAATGTAAATGACATCACCCACTGCCACCTTCTCCTTCTGGATGCTCTCGTATATGCTGGGGTCGAGACGCAGCTGCTTTGTACCCTTGGCGCTCTTGAGTCCAACGACAACGTGGCTAATCGTTTTGCCGTAGCCTCCTAGAGGGTTATCTGTCTCCTCGGGTGTTAGTTCTGTAACCTCTCCCTCGTAAACCTCCTTTGTTTCCTTGATCCGTAGGCCAATGGCGCGACGGAAGTTCTCCATGAGCGCCTCAGTCTTCTTGACTTCTGCCGAGAACACTTCACTACCGACAATGGGGCAGAACGGCACTTTAGGACCCAGTTCCTGCGAAATGGCAAGTGCCAGAGCTGTCTTTCCCGTTCCAGGACCTCCAGCAAGCAGAACGGCTTTGCCAGATAGTTTACGAGCCTTGATGAGGTCGACAACGACACCACAGGCCTCGCGGGCCGCATCCTGGCCTACAAAGCCACCCTCAACACGCTTAGCAAGACCCTGTTCATCAAGACCAAGGCCCTTGATGTGAGTGTGTGCCGCAGTACGGTTATCGCGTGTAGCACCCTTGATTTCGTTGATCTGAACCATGATGATATCAGCAAAGAAAATAGGCTTTGAAAGGGCTTCGTCTAGCCAGGTGAATATTGAAATTTCATAGTCTCAGGGTTGGGGTATACCGGCCAGCCCAGTGTATAAAGCAATACACACAAAACAATTATGAGCCTTCTATTATTGACTTTATTTGTGTACAAACCCACTGCTAAACAGCTTTAAACCTCGTGGATCCGGCTTTCACCACCCCGATGACCTCTCCAGAGTTTTTTCTGGCGACGCGAGGGTCTGAGGATCTGCCTGACGGCCAGCAACTACTCAAACGACCGTCTCCAGCTGAATCGACACCTAAATTAGAGGACAACGACGGGTTGGACACTTTGAGTATGGCTCCTACTGATCAAAGTGGTGAAGCCACTCCGATAGAACAAACCTCGAAAGAATCATCGTGTACACCACCTCCTCCAAGGCAGCGACGGAGGCCAAAACCCCGACTACCTAAACGAACGAGAGATATGGGGTCGACGCTCGACTTGAGACAACTTCCGGCTGGTCTTGATAGTGAGAAATTCAGAGTCCACTATGACTCTTGGGTATCCAAAGAACACCGAGAAGAAGTAGCATTGCTGCATCACGTTTTTGAGGAATCACGACGTCTGTTGGTAGTAACTGGAGCCGGTATTTCTGTAGCAGCTGGCATCCCCGACTTCCGATCACAGGACGGTCTTTTCACAACGCTCAAATCCGACTTGAAACTGAAAACAAGTGGTAAGGCCATGTTTGATGCATCTGTATACCGAGACGACCAATCTGTCGCAAACTTTCATACTACTTTACGGGACCTGTTTGAGCTGTGCACTAAGTCGATACCTACACCATTTCATTGGTACTTGAACCGAATTGCTCGTCAAGACCGCCTCGCAAGACTGTATACACAAAATATTGACTGTCTCGACAGTGAACTTGATGCCTTGACTACTAAAGTTCCGCTTGCGCATCCATGGCCGAAGACTATTCAGCTCCATGGCAGCATTGGAACAATGGTTTGCACGCGATGTCACTGGATGGGTGAATTAGACCCGTCAAAGTTCACAAACGCTGGTGTCACCGACTGTCCAGAGTGCATTGAGCTTGACAATGTTCGTGCTGTTGCCGGGAAACGTAGCCAGGGAATTGGCCGGTTGCGTCCTAGGATAGTCCTCTACAACGAAGCGAACCCAGATGCTGAGGCGATAGGAGCTGTATCAGAAGAAGATATCAGCTCGCGGCCCGACGGTCTTGTTGTCGTTGGTACATCACTCAAGATCCCTGGTGTCCGGCGACTCGTCAAAGAAATGGCCCAGGCAGTTCACGCTGCAAAGGGAGCTGTTGTCTGGCTTAATGTCGACGACTATACCCAATTGAACAATCAATTTGATGGATGCTTTGATGTTCTAGTTCGCGGCGACTGCCAGGTCGTGCCGCAGCTTCTTGATGTCTATGCAACTGAGCGTCAGGAGATATTGGAGAAGAAAGAGCGCGAGCGCCTTGAACGTAAGGCTCGAACTGAGTCTCGTGCACAGGCTAAACGCGAAGCTGAAGCCAACCAGGCCCGTCTCGGCTTTACTACTGTTAAGAAGGTGGTACCTCAACCAAAGAAGCTTAAGCTTGATGCCCCACCAGCAGGACCACATCAAGTTCATGTTCATCAACAGTTTCCACACCTTCCACAAGTTCATCAACAGCAGCATCTTTTCCATCAAAAACAACAACAGCATCCTGCTCCCGAGCCGTCTTATCAACTACCTCATCAACCATCTCATCAGCCTCCTCATCAACCATCGCATCAACCTCCTCACCAACCTCCTCTCCAACCATCTCATCAACCTCCTCATCAACCTCCTTACCAACCACCTCATCCACGACCTCATCAACCTCCGCATCAACACCATCATCTACCTCCACAACAACCACCTCATCAACAACAACCTCCTCACACAAACAATGCTATTCCTGTATATGGACCGACAGACAAGTTGACATTCTCTACTGGAGTTTTCCGGTTCAACAATTCCATCTAGTAGCTGTTTGTTTATAAATAATGCATGCCTTCACACCTTTTCACTCTTCATCAGGAAGCTCAAACTCGTCGTTGGGTTCTTTAGGCTCTTGAGACTCGGCCCACTGAGTCACGTCGTCAATATAACTGAGAATCGTTGCCACGCTATCGGGATTCTTGGCTTCCAGAGGAAGAAATTGCACCATGCCAAAGTCATCAGTCAGCATGGCAATACTCTTGTTGAGCTCGTGGAATCGCGGATTCGTCTGCTCATTGGCTTCATTGGCTAGCAGTAAAGGATCCGGATTGAGGTATCGCTTGAGATCCCGTTTATTGACCTCGTTGGTGATGGTGTCCATTTTGCTGAGAATATTAATATGTGGAGTTTCAAGAAGAATCATGGCAGACATGGCCGAGAGGACTCCAGAAAAGAACTTGGGACGGTCAATGACAAACGGAGCTTCTAACAAGTACGTAGCACACAATGAGAAGTTAAGACTGTTGCGAAGATGCTTTACAAGTGCCGGTAGAACGGGAATATGCGTGTACAATTCGATCTGGCCAGGACAGTCAAAGATGAGATATTCTTCTTCATAGTCGCCAATCTCCTCATCTAACCAGTCTAGGTTCTGCAGCAAGAACTCAAAACAATACACAAGACCTCCATTAGGCCCATATTCCATTTCTTCCATAACATCTTGCAATGAGATCAAATCTCGAATGTCCACTGAGAACTCGTACTCCGAGGGTTCTGCGGCCGGATCCAAATTCACAATGTGCGCACGACGGCCCACTGATTGAATATACGAAATAAGCGATGAGCAGAACGTCGATTTGCCCACTCCTGCTGGTCCAAGGACCAAAACTCCTACTCTTGACATGGTTGAGTGTGTTGTATAAAAAGGTAGAAAACCCACATTTTCAGATTCCGGAGAATTACATAAAAAAATTACAGCCGTTCAAGCCAAAGCCTTGCGTCTCTTCTCATGTCTATGTCCGAGTCTGACACCAGCACGGGGTTCCCTCCTCTTCTACCTGAATAAATACGTTGTCGACTCCCTCCTCTTTGAGCTTTGTCTCCACCTTGTTCTTGACAACAGTGCTATTGGCGCCTCGTGCGTATTGCACATGTAGCACTCCTCGAATCTTGCTGCCATCAGCCCAGAACTTGGGAACTGTGTATCCCGAAACTCCACTGGTGATGGAGATCTCATTGAGAATATCTCGAAGACGGTACTCCTGGTCGTCATTCAGTGACAACATTAGTGTTTTGGCAGACGATGTGACTAATGGCACAGCAGACGCAAAGATGAGCACTGCAATGAAAACCGACGCAAGCGGATCAAACCCAGACCAGCCAAATATGTTGGTCAGAGCCGTGGATACAATCACACCTACAGACCCGAGCGTATCAGCAACAACATGCAAGAAGATTCCATGCATGTTCTCATTGTCGTGTCCATGACTGTGTCCATGCGATTGTGCATGACTGTCACTGTGTTCATGTGTCAACGGTGCAGCTAGAGGATCGTGTGAATGCTCCGACTTAACACCATTTGCATCGTGGAGATGTCCATGATCATGGTTGTGATCAGTATGTTGATCGTGCTCATGTCCGTGCTTGTGTTCATGCTTATGTTCGTGGTCGTGGTCGTGTTCGTGAGTATGACCATGACTATGACCATGTCCATGGCCGTGGTCATGGCCATGAGCATGCCCATGATTAAAGGCAAAGATTCCAACCAAGTTAACCAGAAGTCCAAGAATACTGACAACCATCAATTCAGAGGTCTTTTCGAGCTCCACAGGATTCGAAATGCGCTCCAGAGCCTCAGCAATGACACCGCCAGAAATGGCAATCAACAGACATCCGTTAGCAAACCCCGATACCGTCTCAACTTTTCCAAGACCATAGGGGAATCGAGATGACGGTGGAAACTTTGACAAAATGCTGGCAACAAGACCCACAAGCAGAGCCACACAATCAAAGAACATATGGATGCTATCAGACAACAATCCCAATGAGTGAGAAAGCACAGAGTAGAGCAGTTGTACGAGCATAAACGCAAAATTAAGCAGAAGAAAGTAAAATATGTTTCTTGTATCGTCGTGCGCAAGAATGGAGTCGATAAGACTCCATGAGCGGATACTTCGCGCCGCTTCAGTAGCACCTGTTGTACTGCCATTTGAAGGATTTACAACGTACCCCAGATTAATAGGCACGAAAACAGTACCCACAGCGAGAAGCACGTCTAGAATAGCATGAGAGGTAAGCACATCCTTGACAAATGACGATAAGCCGACCGTCAGTAGAGAGCCAATAAGACCATTAAATCTAGTTGGCGCCATTTCACGCTTGGCTAAAAGGAAAACACCAATAGCCGAGCTGGTAATGGCCGCAAGAACGACTGAGTCCATTGGAGGACTAAGAATGAAAATAGTTGGCAGCAGCAGCGCAGCAGATATTCCAAAAGATGCCGATCTTGAGACCTCGAGGTCCGACCGTGTTAGGCACAGGCACGAACAAATGAGTGCAATATAGCCGCCAGCAAGAGACAGCAGACTTGATTTGATTTCTGAAGAGTTGTAGCCCAGATCATAAACGAGGAGGACGGATATCGACAGAAAGAAAGGCGCAGCTTGTTTCCATGTGTCTGGAGACAGTGACAATGTCCACAAAGCTCCTGGTACATTGAGAGCTGCCATAAGAGCCACGGCGGCTCGGGCTGCACCTAGTGAGATGCACCCCAGCACAAGACTTGCCACTCCCAGGCCTAGCACCACTGTGTCACGCTGTTCAATAGTCAAGAACTTTTGAAAGACGTTTAATGGTGCGACAGTTGGTGGCCTTGGATGCCGTCGCTCAAGAAGACTGACAAGGCCAGCCAGCAACAAGATTGATCCTGTAACAAGGTTAACCATGACAGTTGTAGAAGTGTGTGCAGAGTGTCTGGAGATGTATTCGACAGCCACCATGGCGGTTGGTAATGAGATAAAGGCTGGAATGCTACCAAGAAGCATAGCCAAAGTCAGCTTTTCAGGTACAATCTTGACGAGTCCCGTGTCTGGGTCATCACTAGCACCAGTTTCCACAATCATTGTAGTTGTCATTCGTCTTAAGCTCGGTGAACCATGTGTTAGGCCTGCCATGTGGATATTACTGTGGCTAGTGTGTCTCTTAAAGTCTGACAGCATTCCAGGTACAGAGTGGATCCCCCATGGAGTTGAGTCAACACCCGGGAAAGGTGACAAGGACTCGGTGCGACGCCTTGTGGGTGGAATGACCAGCGAGATCTTGTCTCGCGCCGCTGACCGCGGCGATTGGTCGCCCATTGCAACTGCTGTGTATGTCGAATCGTCAAGTCCACGACAATTAACTTGGCTGGTTCATGTTCACCAACCCTAGACGTTGCGGTTGCTTTTGCTGTCAGGGGGTTAACAGAAAGTTTTGGGGGGGGGGGGGGGGGGGGGG
>JAKTUT010000024.1:49015-171038 GCA_030556845.1 Sugiyamaella floridensis | reverse complement strand
GGGGGAGTATGATAAAGTATAATTGTACAACAGTAGTTTTGTTTGTGAGGCAATTTCCAGTCCATAGTTTAACATGATATCTTTGCTCCCTTTCCCCTCCTGCTGACGCTCCAAATATCCTACAACTTCCCTCCCCCTAATTGGACCCAACTAGGCAACCCAGGAACCGGGTGGTGAGCGCGGCGGCGGCGTGGGGCCAGGTATTACGAAATTGCAAGGCGCACTGCTGCGCAGCACGGGGCAAGCCCAGGCGGCGGCCGGCGGTCGGCGGATGGTGCGTTGGTTTCCGTGTCAAGCACTTGGCGGCATCCAGGCCTCGGCCATGGCCACGGCCAAATCGGCATGCGTGCGTCACCAATGCTCCCCCCCTCTCACTGTATGCCGCATCATCGGTCACGGGACCCGGCGCGCCCAAACCACAATCTCATGCAAATCGAAGTGCTACCTGCAGCACTGCAGCCCGAAACGGTTTTGGGTGTCTTTGTTCTTTTGGGTGGCCAGCAAATCAGCGCCTGCTGAAAATATTTTGCAGCCGTACTCCCAATGCAGAGGAGGCAGGGGGCGGTGAGGAAAGACATGGCATGGCACACACATATCACATGGCGGGTGCTTTTCAATCACTTTTTTGTGTATGAATATATTGATAAAAAAACTACTCTTTTCTTCTCTGTACTAGTCTACAATCGTCCCACCTCACCCGTCCCCACTTCTTTGCCGTCTCCTCGCTTCTTACCCACCAAAACCCCTCCTTGTGGTTGGCCCAACTTCTCCACAATTGCTTTTTGCCACACTAGTCCACCTCAGTACGACCGGAACCGTCACCCACCCACAGCCCAACCCCGCCATAGGCATACGAACTTTGAATTGTTCAGTGGGCCTCGTCTCGTCTTTGTAGCATAGGTTCTAGGCACGGTTGTGGTAACGATTGCTACAACAGCAGTGTAAACACTGCTACAACAACCGTGTAAAGATTGCTACACCTTAGTTTTACATAGTTTGTTGTTGTTCATGCTGTCTACGTCCACCTCGTATCTCACTCACTGTCACTCTACCCTGTCTCACTCTCCCTAATCTCATTCTCACTTGTCTGTCTGGCATTTTTCTCTCTCGTATGTCCCTGTGCCTCCACTCATCAGCCGGATCTTTTCCCCTCCTTTCGCCTCCTCCTTCCCCTCCTTGCCACCCCTCTAGCGTTTTTTACCTTTCTAAATCGAACTTTTCCTCTCTTAGCTCTCTTCTTAGCTCTCCGCATCGGTAGCCGGTAATACCTCAGCTTGGAACTACCGACTAGTTGGCCGCGGCGGTCGCGGGACTCCCCTGACCCTGGCCGTACCTCCAAGCCTGTTCTGGGCAACAAAAAAAAACCCTGGACCCCGCCCACTAACCTTCGCTGAATTGGCGGTCGGCAAACCGCGCATCGGCTGGAAAAGCAACGGGCATTGGTGCGCCCGCCGCCGCCACAACTGTCAAGCACGGCGAAACCGGCATACGTCACGAGCTGGACCTCACCTGAGCCATCCAACCCAACAACTCAACGGGACCGTTCAACTAGACCATCAGTCAACCAACTAACAGCTGACTCGTAAGGTTCATCATCATCTATTTTTTTTCAATTACTTTGATTAGTCTTGTTGGACCTATTTTCAACACCTAGCTACACTTTGAAACTACAATTGCCTGTTTAAATGCTGCTACACTTTATGCTGCCCTGCCAGTCCAGGGCAAGCTGAGACGAGAAGCATGCACACTGCAACAGGCGCGCAGCAGGTCAAGGTGGTGCTGCGCACGGGGCGACAAAGCGACGGGGCGTTGGGACCCAAATTAGTGCGAGGTACACCGCCGGTTATGGAAAGGAACGAAGCGATCTATTGTAGCAAGGGCTGCTGGTGCATGGACGGACATGTGGATGAGCACCTGAACATCATGGTAGGGTCAACGGAGTTGTAAAGGATTGGTTGCGATTCGACAGGGGGGGGGTTTTTTCTGGGCGTCTCCAGTATTTTTCATTGTCAGTAGTCAGTGGCATTTGCTATTGCCAGCAATATTTGTGTAATCTGTGTCTAGTCTGTGATTATACTCGTGGTTCTATAGTCTTTATCCTTGTAGTTCTCCCCTATAACCTTGTGACTATAACTTTGTCTGGATTCTTTCTCTAAAACCACTATCTATTACCTGGCCTGTTTCCATAGCCTGTTTCTATAGCCTTCACCCCTTATACGCTTGTCTCCTATATGGACTGCCCTATCCTTCAGTGTTCAACACCCCCTGAACAGTCTCACTGCTAATCCCCTGCTCAAAAAGCAATCGACGCCCCAACGCAATGCACCGCGTACTGAGAATTTGTCTGGGCTTGTTCCCTGACTATCTTTTTTGCTTTTTCTCCCATCGGCAGTTTCGGCTGCGTGGTTCTAGTGCTTTGCTGTAGATCATGGAGCAATTTACGACTGCACAACCGCGCAGAAGTGTGTACAATCAACGAATGCCGAAATATCTGCTGGTCACCACTACCTCTGCGCCCAAGTTCCAGGACCAACTCTCCATAAGTCTAGTTATGTCATGTGTGTCTAACAATTTTTTCTCCTTCCCCTTTGTCACTTTTTCTCTGCTCTCTCTCTCTCACTTCATTCTGTCTCACTTCCTACCCTCCCCTTTCGGTCTCTCCCTGTCTACTTCCCTCTTCCCCGTAAGTAAAGCCCATCACCTGGCATGACACCTGCTCTCTCTGGCTCTGGCTCTGGCCCTCGTCCCTAGACCCACTTTGCTCTAGTGAAACTGAGGCAGCAGATCTTTGACTGCACCTTGTGGATCTCTGCACCTTGGCTCTCGGCACCGATCCATTCTAGGCCTCCTGTCCTGATGGACAAGACACTGCAGTAGCACCCGCACTTGCACTTAGTTGCACTTTTCACTTGCACCGGCATTGCATGTATTTTGTGCTTGCCCCACGCCAGCCCCGTTAGGCAATATCACACCGATCCCTGCTCCGCCTTCAACAAATTTTTTTATTCCCGTTTTTGCCAGCAATCCGCCCGAACCCTCGACTGGACTGCCTCCTGCTACCCGGCCCAGTCCAGTCCAGTTATGTATGTCATACTGGAAAGGCTGTGCCAACTGATGCAGTTGCTTTCCCTCTCCCCCTGCCTCAATATTCCAACCACAAATAGTTCAATTTAATTAGCTTTTTTTGTCGGCTGCTTTTTTATTCCTCGGACACGGCTACTCACCCCCTTACCGCTTCCATCCCAAACCGTCTAGTTCACCGCGCTACCGTCGAATTTAGTTAATGTACATCCATCTCGCACTCTATCTTACCTCTTAGCCTAACACTAGACACAGTACTATCAGCAATGCTTAATCCCTAATTGTTATATTTTTGTTGTGGTCTTACCCGCCGATTATATCAGATCAGTGCCTGCTAATAAAAAATGGCCAGTTCTAGACCCCCTCGCCCATACCCTGTATCTATGAACTACCAAGTGAACTCTGTAACTGTACCAACAGCTCCTCTCTCTTCTCCCGTTTCATCCAAACCTCATATAAACACAGTCATGACCTCATTCATGAGTCCTTGGTCTCAAAACTTGATACAATCATGCTTCACTGCATAATGTTCCACCAAGATCCAAGGCACCGCTTCTCCGTAAATTACCTGTTTAGGCTTGTCACAATCACTTTACCCCTACCCCGTCGCATCAACTTCGCCTGTATCTTCACGCGAACCTCAACTTCCATGTCTGTGAGGTTCGAAGCCACCATGATCCTGAGCTGATACCCACATATAAAAGGCCCACACCCCTTCCACCTGATACTCCCTTAGGTTTTGTCTCTAATCCTCATCTTGGATCATCTCTCTATGCTACGGTTTGCCCCATTGCTCCGTACTCAAGTGGTGCGTCGTCCCCTGGGTCTTCTGAATGCCGTCAGCTTGCCCGTAGGTCTCAGCCCCGTTGCCTCTCGTCGCATCGTTCCATCGATTGCCCAGCGTCTCTCATCCTCCTTTATCCTCCGTGACTATCAGAAAGAATGCATTGATGCCTGCTCCAAGGCCTTCACCAAGTACAACCGCGTGGCTGTCAGTATGCCCACTGGTAGCGGAAAAACTGTATGTTGTACTACTTGTTCTTCCTTTATTTTGTTCCTCACTAACTCTCAGGCCACTTTTCTCCAGCTTCTCAACTACATCAAACCTACCGACGGTCGCCGTTTCCAGCACATTATAGTTGTGCCTCGCAAAGAGATCGTCGACCAAGTGTTTCGCCATGCCCAGCGCCTTCACCCCGGCAAAAAAGTTGCAATTGAGATGGCCAAGCAGAAGGCCGCTCCTGAATCGGACATTATTGTGGCCTCAGTGTCATCCTTATGCCGTGAGGCGCGCTTGAACCGCTTTGATCCGACTCGTGTGGCCTCTATCATCATTGATGAAGCTCACCACGCTGCTGCCCCCAGCTACCGCAGGATCCTTGACCACTTTGGTGCCTGTTCTGCCGACTCCCCTATCAAGGTCATTGGCTTTTCTGCTACGCTGTCGCGCCATGATGGTCTTGCCCTTGACAAGTCCTTTGACTACATTGCCTTTCACAAGGACTTGCCTGAGCTCATCCATGAAGGCTACCTCTGCCCTATCAAGTTCACCACTGTTCTCACCAATGTGGATTTGGCAAAAGTGCGCAAAGCTCGCGGCGACTTCGTCACAGCCTCGTTGGCCCAGGTCATTGACTCGCCTCCTCTCAATGAGCTCGTGCTTAATGCGTGGCAATATCATCCCTCCAACTCAACTCTCATCTTCTGCGTCGATATCAACCATGCCGAAAATGTTGCTTCTGTGTTTCGTGGTGCTGGAGTCGATGCCCATATCGTGACATCCAACACCCCACCTGACGTGCGCCGTGACCTCATTGAACGCTTCGCAAACAGTGAGATTCCTGTCCTCGTCAACTGTGCCATCTTCACTGAGGGAACGGACATCCCTAACATTGATCTCATCATCCTCGATCGCCCTACCCGATCCCCTGGTTTGCTGATGCAGATGATTGGCCGTGGACTTCGGAAGCACGAATCCAAGACGGTCTGCCGCATCATTGACATGTTTGGCACAACAGCTAATGTTGAAGGTCTTGCATCGGTGCCTATTCTTGCAGGCCTCGACCCTGACATGGTGGAAAAGGTGTCTCCGAAGACCGTAGCTCTGGCTGGCTCGTTGCCAAAGTCTTCGATGCTCCTTCCTGAACCTATTGTCAATGTGTTCTTGGAGAACTTTGACAGCATTGACGAACTACTCGAAGCTCGACAGCACGGAACATCATCCAATGCAGTACCTGCTGCTTACAGCCGATACAACTGGATCACCGTTAATAAGCGAACTCACCTTCTCATTGCCGACGGCGGGTACCTGCGTCTATGCCAGGAAAAGGGCAAGGGCGCTCCGTCGTACTCTCTGTACAAGTACCGACCTGCGATACGGTTTGGCAGCGATGCCTCCTCGACAAACAACAACAACAACAACTACATCCGTCACTACCGTCAAACCCTGTTCACGGGCCAGCCCAGTTTCAAGGCCGCCGTGAATGCGGCAGATCTTGCTGCTGCCCAGATGTTCCCAAGCCCTATGATTCTCCGCAACGCCAATTGGCGCTCTGAGCAGACGTCCAAGGCTCAAAAACGCGCTCTAGATCGTATCCTAAGTCGTGTAACGAAGGATACCGATACGACAGAGAGTATCATCTCCGCTATGAACAAGGGACAGGCCGCCAACCTGATCAACCTTCACTCGGTCGGCTATCGTTCGCAGCTTGAACGTTTGGTAGCCCCGAAACCTGCTAAGCCGTCCACTCCAACTCCACCGCCCTCTTACCAACCTGTACAGGTAGGACCTATTGCAAAGTCGATAAAGGCAGATGCGCAGCAGAAGCAGCAGCAGAAGCAGCAGAAACAACAACAACAACAACAACATCAACAGCCCTCGTCTTGTGTGTGAAACTCAAGGAGATTTAATGTCCTCACCATCAATGCGGCGCGCTCATTTAACTCTAACCGTCTGATCCGCCTGGTATTTCGGATCCAACGACTGCTAATTTAGCAGGCTTTATTTATTGAAATACAAGCTCACCATCATATCATCATCTTTCATCTTTTTGACTTCCAGTTTTCCACTGGTCATGTCACATCTCATTAGGACCGCCGACTCGCGCAGGCCTGATCTCCCCGACCTGCCATCGTATGTAATGCGGTCGGCTCACCAGGAATCAAATGACGACTATGATAGCTCGGATTATACTGGTGATTCCGACGATACTAGTTCCGAGTATCAATCACGTCCCGCATCTTTGCATCTTCCATTCCCACCTCTCGCAGCCCGACGGTACCGGAAACCTACCAGGCTGCAGTTAGATCCCTATCATCCTCGTACTGATGCATTCCCACTTTCTCCATGCTCACAGATGCCTCAACCAAGTTCACCACGTCCTGGTATCGTGCGCAATTCGATGCAACCGTTGCCAGCGGCCGACCCTGCCACAGCCAAAACTACGACACTGGACTTTGACGATGATTATGATGACAACTACATGCAAACGTCGGTGAGGTCTCGTCGACGCTACTCAACTCTTCCTGGAAACAGAAAGGCTAAACACCACCCAGGAATGGAGCCAGGTATTGATATTCGTAATACTGACGTCATTCTTGATACTAGAGGGTCTGCTGTTACCATCATTGACTACTCACCTACATCTGTTGACACTGTGCATGTTGAAGTATATCCTGGAATTGATTCGAGTACTGCTGAAGTGACAAACAGTGAGCTCATGAGCATTCTCGAAAGTCGTCCCGAGTCGTACCGAGTGCGCTGGATCAATGTCGGAGGTCTTTCATGGGAAGTAATTTACGCAATTACCAAGTACTATGGCCTCCATAAGCTTGCAGTCGAGGATATGGTAGACATACCGCAGCGCACTAAAGTTGATGAGTATCCCACACACACATTTTGCTGTCTTCCATTGCATCGTCTTGTCACAAGCCATCAATCACAGGCTCCTAAAGCTCAAAAGCCTGCATTGTTTCGTTTCATGTACAAGATATTTGGCTGGGCAGATGCTCCTGAGCCAGTTGACCCCGTGCATACGAAAGAACCAGTAGATTCTGGTGAATCTCTGAGCGACCGCTTGACCAAGCGACCCATGCGGTCCATGTACCAATGGAATAATCCTGTACAAACAACAGCATCTGATTACCTCGAAGCACGCCGGTCGCTTTCGCACTCGCAGAAAAAGGTTGGAGTCGAGCAGGTATCGCTCTTCCTTACCAACCAGAGCACTGTGATATCGTTTTTTGAGAGATCCAGTCAGGATATTGAGATACCTATTATTAAACGTCTCAACCAAGGCTCGACAATTCTGCGCGAATCGTCTGATGCGTCTATTCTTTTGCAGGCAATCATTGACGGAATTGTCGACCTTCTGCATCCCATTGTTAAGGAGTATCGCACCCGGCTTGATAAATTGGAGGTTGATGCGCTACTCAACCCCTCCATGGAACACACCCGCGACCTGCACCTTATACATGCCGAGCTTACAACACTTCGCAACAACATTGCACCCATCACATCACTAGTCAACTCGCTCCGGGACCACTCGGAGCGAAAGGACCTTGACAGTGCGTCTGTGAAAAATGGAGACTCTACGGGTAGCGGCAACTGGGAATCGAGTCGCAAAATGTCTAGATACGCATCTGTATACCTGGCAGACGTGGCCGACCATACGCTTTCATATACGCAAGATGTGGATATCATGCGGAACAATGCCCGCGGCATGATTGATCTCATCTTCAATACTATCTCGATACAATCAAGTGATGCAGTCAAACTACTGTCCCTTGTAACGGTTGTATTTCTGCCTCTATCGTTTCTAACAGGGTACTTTGGCATGAACTTCACCGAGTTTGATTCTTTAAACCACGGTGTTGGCTACTACTGGGCCATCGCTGTGCCCTGCGCAGCAACCATGTCGGCATTCCTTATGTACCCATGGGCATGCGACAATGTACGTAAAATGCAGCAGCTCGTGCAGGCTGGCCAGCGCGAGTACAAGACGAGGCGTCGTAAGCAAGCCAATCGTACGTCACGGGTCCATGCACGACAGCCGACGAACTTTGTATAGAGAATGCCGTTAATATATTTCAATCGAGAATCTCCACAAGAATCATGGAGTTTTTGAGCTTTGCTTCCTCGACAGTCTCATCGCGATGATCAAGCAGATTGCGGCGATCACTGGACAGTGAGAAATAGTGACCAGCAAGTTCCGGAATCGAATGCTTGGCGTAAGCATAGATATTTTGGACGCGATCCGACAAGTTAAATCGTCTGATAATTCTAGCCCCAGTAGACAGACGTAACTGAATTCGAGTGGTAGTAGCGGGATCATTAGCAGGCTCGGGTAGATCTTCTGGGAGAATAGAGGCGAAGATATCCTCTTCGTTCAACTCGGCATCATCATCTTCAACGTCGGCGACGTCCATGGCGCTAGAGGTAGCTGTTGTGGGCTCTGTCTTGTTGACAGTCTTGACGACCTGAACATCGTCATCAAACTCACTGTCTTCATCGTTGGAATGCACAGACATGAAATCATCGTCATCGTCGCTCGAGTGTGTATGCTGGTTTCCTAATGACCGACGCATGGCCAGTTCAATCTGCTCTTCTTCCGTCATATGGTCGACGTTTTTCTCTCTAGGAATATCGGCTAGTGGGTTCTGATGGCCTCTGTCGAGACTGAATGAAGCAAGGAAGTCGCGCATGTCCTCTACAAGTTCAGCCGCCGACGAGATCTTAGACCATACCTTCAGCTGCTCTCCCGTTCGTGGATCAAGAATGGCAACGTGCGGATAATCTTGAAATGGATAGTACCCAGCATATTCCTGGCCATCTTCAGAGTCGCTTGAGTACTGTAGGAACACGAAATGGTCGCGGACAGTCTGCTTGACTTCCTTGTTGGACCAGATGTCACGGTTTAACACCTGGCATGCAAACTCAGAACTATTCTGGATGTTGATTAGGATCCACTTTTTGCATGCGACAGCATCCTGCTTCGCAGTCTCAAGGTCAACAGGGGTGATAATATCAAATGGCGGGCGGAACAAGTTCGCCAGACGGGTAGCATGTCGCGACACGCGCGAGGTACCAATTGTTTGTTCCAAAAGAGTATCACTGTCGGCATCCTCTTCGTCAAGAATCTCAATGTCGGGTGTCTGTTGGTTGAAGACGCCAATTGGCGCTCGAGACATTCCCGGAGTACCTCGTCGTGGAAAGGGATCAAATACGGGGTCAACAAGACGCTGGGTAACGGGTTCGATGCGCTCGCGTACTTGTTCCGGCTGGTTGGCGTACTCAGCCTCTTGAAGGCGCTCAGCATACGAAGTATCGTCTGTACCACCTATGTCGAGATGCGAGCTGGAAGCAGTGGTGTCGGTTGGTTGCTGGCTCTCTAGAGATGCTCCGCCCGACTCGATATACAGCATAATCGCTTGTTCCAAGTCGTTGTCAGCCACAGCAAGGTAGCTCTCAGCGAGACTTGGCTCTGCCGCCGTTACGGCACAAAACTGTGCAATGAGGTCCGACGGGTCCATTGAAGATGCTTGCAAGCGTGGCAAAACGGGGGCAGGTTAGACTAGAAGAGAGAGACAGAGCTCATATTGGGGTTTGGGCGGAGAAGCGGCGAATATATGTAAGCCCAAATATTCTCTTTACGTGCATATGACTTCATGAACGCGACAAGGCGACGTACAGCTGCTGGACGTCTTGTCGAAAGTCTTGGCCGGCGTCTAGGACCTACAGTCGAGGCTTGGCTTGATCATGTTCTTGCTCGCGACTACATTTCCGTTGATGAAGATGCTGTTTTAGAACGATACGAAGGGTGCGTATGGAGTGCATGAAGCTGATTGTATAGCAACTAATCTCCAGTCTTGTGGAGAAGTTCTACGTGATTGGACGCGAGCAGCAGTCGAAACTGCTCGAAGAGCGACTTGAACTTTTACGAATTGAACGGAAAAATGAGGTATGTCTATATACGAGAAGATCATAACATCAGCTAACCAAGCCTCTCATGCAGTGTCTCTACCTGATAGCCGAACTATCCAATGATCCCAGCCATCTACCTCTTAATCTAGATATCCAGGCACCAGAAATAGCGGAAAAACTCACATGGAACGACATTGCAGGCGATGAACCGTTTCAAGGTGACCATTGGGAAGACGCCAATGATGACGATACTCTTTCCGAGTGGTCGGACGGAGAATGATGGGTACTACTTGCTACATTTGCTTTAGACTGACACTGCCATTAATTGTAACAATACATTAGGCGTGAAAACTCATCATCTCGTAGCAGAGGACCCATTTTAGGGATCGGTTACCTCTTCAATTGGGTTGCACTCAGATAACCTGGTATGTGGGCTGGTTGTTGTTGTTGTTGTTGTGAGGTGGAGGAGGTGGTGGTGGTGGTGGAAGCTGCTGGCCCGGTCGGGCAGGCGCTCCAGGGCGATAGCCTCCATATGGCATCAAAGGTGGCTGTCCTGGTACACCCTCAACAGCATGTGGATCGTAGTATCCAGGGTATGCTCCTGGATAACCTTGGTATGCCGCTTGCTGGCCATCATAGTACTGAGGAGGTGGAGGCCGCAGCTGCTGCTGCTGCATGGGATAACCGTACGGTTGCGACTGAGGACGCTGCTGGTGCAGAGTATGCGGTGGTCGAGGTAGCGCCATGCCCTGTTCTTGATGCTGACGTTGGTCCTGTTCCGGTGCCTGTTGCTGTGCTCCTTCCGGCGGTCGCTCTTCCTGAGGTTGACCGGGCTGTTGGGCCTGCTCGTAATAGCCCGAATAGTACGGATACCGGTATCCAGGCTGCACAACAAGAGGACCTTTTTGTGATGACGGGCCCTGAGCAGGCATTGGCATTAGGTGACATTGATTTGGATCCAGGTACCCGTAATATGGCGGCTGGGCATATGCAGCATTTGGCGATAGTGATGCCATATGCTGAGGCGGAGGCGGTGGTGGAGGAGGCACCAGTTGTTGTGACTGAGGTCCGTGCGGTGGATGCTGTCGTGGTTGTGGTTGTGGTTGTTGTTGCTGCTGCTGTTGCTGTTGCTGTTGTTGTTGTTGTTGCTGTTGTTGTTGTTGCTGTTGTTGTTGCTGTTGTTGCTGTTGTTGATGTTGTTGATGTTGTTGATGTTGTTGATGTTGTTGTTGCTGCTGCTGCTGCTGTTGCTGCTGCTGTTGTTGTTGTTGCTGCTGCTGTTGTTGACCTAGAGAAGCAATACCGGGTAGTTGCATCATCGGCTGACCCACTGGCGGTACCTCGCCCATTGGAACAGGCTGGATATATTGCAGTTCAGTCAAAGGAGCACTCGTCTTGATACGAGGTGTACCATCCTCCTGCTTCTTTTGTCGACGCTTGGTGGGAGCAGCAGGCTCAATATCGTCACCAGCCCGTTTTGAAGAGCTCGTGGATCGCTTTGCCTTTGGAGATCTCGGGTAGAACTGCACCTGCTCGATAGGAATATACACACCATTCCAATACTGTGGATAACCCTGTTGGTGAACGTTGTTGTTCTGATCAACAAGCCATTGCGGATTCTGCATTTGTATCTGGTGGTGGGAATCCATTTCTTCCTCGACAGCAACAGCTGGTACTTGTACAGCAACAGGAGCCTCAGCGACAGGCTCGGGTGGTTGGACTTCATATTCCTCCTCGGCGTATGCTTCACGGTGCGGTTCCTCGTGGTATTGCGGTTCTTCTTCAGCGGCATCGTAGCCGTCATCACCCAGAAGACCCTGTTCCTTGCCGGAGCGAATGACTTCGAGATCGCGCTCTACTTCGCGCTTATCGAGAGGGGATATCTCAGCGTAGGTTGACAGAGTTCGAGCAGTCCGTAGATTTCGGCGCACAAGTCTTGCAATGGAAGGGCTTCGCAGCAGAGAGCGATGATACTCACGGTCGAGAGCGCAGATCTGCTCACTGACCTTGCGGATCAACTTCTGCTGCAAGTCGGTCTTGGCGCGATAAAAGTTAAGCCAGACGTTGCGAACCTCGCCAATGGTCACCTTTTGGATCATGTTCTTTTGATAGTTAAATGTCTTGATAGCGTTAGCACGCATGCGGGCAAAAGCTTCACGCTGGCGATCAAACAGGCGATCAAACAACACAACGTCTTGGCCATCGCGAATAGCCGACAGCATGCGCGATGCACGATCAGAGCGGGCTAGCGCTAGTTTCTTAGTGATATCCTTATACTTTGCGGCCAGCTGATCTTGTTCACGGCGAATGAGATCAACGTCTGGGTTAGATGAGTTGAAATGGAGGAGAACTAGACATAAAGAGAGTGCAAAGTCATAAACACGAGCTTCAAGTAGTCAAGCAGAAAGAAAGATGTAGGAATTAACAGTTCAATAAAACTCACCTTTTTGAGAATCAGGGCCTGGTGTTGTGGATCGATCATCAGCAGGAGGGCTACTATCTTCATGCACAGATAGAGCAGGGTCGGCAGGTTCTGGGGTTGCATCCGAGGGAGCCTCGCTGAGGTTCAGCGTTGGATAGCTCGACGAGTTTAGATATTTTGTGGCCGTTACACTTGGCGGCAAAACAGGCGATGATTCGGCAGGGTTTGTCGGTTGCGAGCTGGCTGCGGCAGCAGGAGTGCCATAGAAGGAGGATGAGTCGAGAGGTTCGGCGTTACGAGCCGAGGGTAGCGGCGACGAGGCAGGACCAGAGCCCTCATCTGCAGATAGCTCAGTGGCCGTGGCAGTAGCGGCGGCTGGAGCTGAGGCCGCAGCGGTGGAGGGACCGCTACTCATGGTTTCCAGGAAGGGCAGGGAAGGGATGATGCACAAACTAATAGCAGATGCACACAAGGCCAAACGGTACTAAGACAACGAGGTCCAAGGCCATGAATATTGGGGTCGCTCCAAGTATCGGGGGTATGACACGAGCCGTGTCTAGCGGACACGAATTACAGTGGAGGAGCTGGTGTTGTCGGGATACAAGTGACAAGCAGGTCGAGGGCAATTTTCAGCCGAGAAAATACGCCGCGAAGATGGGGGAGAGAAAAAAAGCCGGTTGCGCTTCGTTCGGAGCCAAATAGACAGCGAATAATTGTGCGAGGAACTTAAAGCACACGAATGACTCGGAAATAGCGGCACCTAGCGACAGCGGGTCCACACGGGAGGTTTTTTTTTGGGCAACAGATGATTCACCAGGCGAAGAGAGGGGGGGGGTTACGAAGAAAAAGGCCGATCCAAATTGACTGATAATGACACCAAGATACACCGGACAAGACACCAACACGGCAAAACAAGATACGAGCACAGTATAAGCACACGTAGCAGACCTAGCTTTAAACACGCAGTAGCAAAAAGAGGCCAACGCAAAGACCCGCGCAGGTGCAACAAATGGTGGAGTCAAAGACCTGCAGGACTAATCAACAGAACCGGCTATACGGGGCAAGGGTGAGTGCCCAAAAAGCAACGCATGCGGCCATCGTTGCCTATCTGGGCATAATGTGCAGAGGAGCAGAGACGAGGTGCGGCGAGTCCGAGGACTTAGGAGGGCATGTATGATGAACAAACTTAAATAATCTGTTGTGTTATAATGTAGACAGCTGAATCACCACATTTGTAGGCTTGTTGCCCCGTCCTTTACCTATTGCTGCCTCTTCAACAGCCTCACCCGCCGGGTCCGCACCCTTGCCCTGTGATCGCAGCCCGCATATAAATCGGGTCTGCCGCACTCGTTTTCACCCCCCCCCCGTTACAGAGAAAGTATAACCAAACTAGTCGAGAAAGGAATCATCAGCAGTTGGAGAACCACAAGCCCAAGCATCTACTGGATTTATAGTAACGTTAAATTCTGGCAGCATCTACCAGCGGCTTAGTGGCAACGCGAAAACTGTGAAGAAAAAAGCACCACTCGGCCAACGAGACCCTTGCACACGGCTAGGTAAAACACGGCTAGTTGCAATTTTCCCTTCTACTTCTCCTCTTCACTGTACCACAGTTGAACTCATCATGGATAACATCGCCGAGATCCAGGAGATGGTTACTGACCTTGATGAACACATCGACTCATTATCTGATGTCCTACAACCATTTCTTGCCAAGGACTTAGCAGCACTCGAGGCAGGTAAAGATCCACTAGACAACGCAAAACTGTATATGTTCCTCGCCTATGCTCTCAACTCAGTTCTATTTGGTAGGTGAACACTTGCTTCCATTGCATTTTCTTGTATCATCTGACTAACTTAGCATATCTCAAATCTAATGGAACAGATACCACCAATCATCCTATAATGCGCGAACTGGACCGGGTCAAGTCATACATGGCTAAAGTGAAGGAGACCGAGGCTAAGGCGGATGCGAAACGTCCGCATGTCGATAAAAATGCTGCTGACCGGTTTATTCGCAGTGCTATTGGCAATAAGATGGAGAAATCGAGCCCAGAGGCTCTTGATACCGTGGACAAGTCCGATGTTAGTGACAAGGTTGATAACGAAGGCCCACAACCCAAGCGACGCCGGCGTGCAAAGCCCCAAAAGTGATGACCTGGACAATTAATTACTCTGGTTTCCAAAAAAAACAGAAACAAAAACAGAGTTCGCCAAGACTGTATCAGAGAACTGTTATACTGCACACTTCCAAGTGGAGCACTATTTATTGTAATGTTTTGCATGACTACCAGCTGTCTATGTTGAGGTATATAATGATGATACTCAACAAGCAGAAACTATGTCTAGTCAACCATCTAACGAAGACTTATTCGTTCTTCTTAACCTAGTTATATACCTTCACATATCTACCAGTATGCTCAGCTCTACTCATATTGTGCCCATGCCCTTATCTGCTAGCCGCGCTCGCAAGATAAGCGCTGGAGAGCTGGTTAATGTTCTATAATGCTGCTTAAATGGTATGAAAAAGTGTCGACTGGTCTACTCTTACATTGTATAGACCTTGTATTTATCATATCTAAGTAAATAGATGGATAGATATAGCGGTGTTTTGCGTTCGTACTTGTCAGCTGTCATTATGTCACTTTATCCGCATTCCCTCATAAACTACCCGTACTTCTCATTGGAGCTACTTATAAATCCCATCAACAGCACATCATCATACACATGACTATTTGCACCCATTATCAGTATATAATATAACCATTCTCATTCCGTCATATCCTCTCGATCGATGGTGAAACTATCTATAGGTACTTTTATGATCCCGCGGAATCACTTGCCAGCATTCGAGCCAAGCTCCGTCTATACGACTACGCTCACCACTCGTGATGATTATTCAAATGAGTCCATATTGTAACTAGTTCTCATTCAGTTACCATTAGTAAGCTATCATTTTGTTAACTATAATTTGATTGTGTATCGTGTCTCGTGAAAATGTCTACAATAACAGCACCAAGACGTAGCAGACACAATTCAGACAGTATGGGTCAAATACATTATCGACACTATAACACCATCATTGGAACTCCATATTTCTGCATTTTAACGCTTCCCACCGTTTCACACCTTGTCCCACCTCTTTTAACTCACTTCGTGGACCACTGTACCATCATTTCCTACCAACAGCGCAACTACCCCGGATTGAACCCCTAACCATCGGCTCGAACCTCGGCCGCACATCACGGAACCGCATTTTGGTTTTTGTACCTTTGAACCTCACGAAAAACCATTCCAAAGTTGATTGTAGCACGACAAGCCCCTCTGCACAATGTTCCAGGGAATCTACGACTTTGGAAAGCGCCACCGGCGTAAATTTTTTGTTGCCACGGGAATCGTGGCCGGTGGTTATCTATGTGCTGACTACTTGAAGAACAAGTTCTTTGAGCTCCAAGACAGAATGGCCACGGAGCGCGCTGCACGCGAAAACCTCAAGCGACGCTTCGAACAAAACCAGGAGGATGCAACTTTCACTATAATGGCGCTACTTCCGACCCTGTCGACGCAGATTCTCGATAAGTACCCTGTAGAAAAGATCACGCAAGAACTTCAGTCGAAGCGAACAGAGCGTCTTGCATCTACAGCAGCTTCCGCTGCTGCTGCTGTTACGCAATCGGGTGAGGAGACACGCATGACCGAATCGGTGCAAACTCTGCCAAGCGAATCAGCCGACTCGGTATCTGGCTCGACCTGGTCGCTTACCGAAGGCGGTTCCAAGAAATCCAAGACCGAGCTGTGGCGCGACCTCAAGATACACAGTGTGACTCGAATCATTACGCTCGTGTACGCGAGTGCTCTTCTTGTCTTCTTTACACGTCTGCAACTCAATATCTTGGGACGTAAGAACTACGTTGCATCGGTTATTCACATGACGGAGACGCGCAAGCAGAAACAAACCACGTTGGACGTTCGCGACGACGTCAGCTCCGTGTCTGGCGCCGGTGTCACACTTCCCACAGATGAAGAACTCGAGCGTCTCGCCATCGAAGAAGAGGAGCTCAACATCAACCGCATGTACCTCACATTCAGCTGGTGGCTTCTCAACAAGGGCTGGGTCGCTCTGAGCGAGCGTATCGAGGATTGCGTTGTTGAAGTTTTTGAAAACATTAACCCGCGGTCTGATCTGAGCCTCGCAGACATCTCAGAGCTCATTGGCCGAGTCCAATACAAGATTGACCATCCAGTCAGCGTCCTGGAAATCAACAACTTCATCAACAACTTGTTGCCTCCTGCAGAGCTCGAGTCATATGTGCTGGCACAAGCGCCAAGTTCGGTGGATCATCCTCAGCAAGACGAGGTGACGGAGCCACTACGTAAACTTCTCGACGAGACATCGGATTTCATCGAGTCTCCCAATGCTGTTGATTGCATCCAGCGTCTTGTCCACAGCGGCCTAACAGTATTTGTTAACAAGCTGGCCAGCATCTATCCACCAGGAGGTGTCGATGGAGACCCTGCCAAGATCAAGCTGGCCAGCATCCTTGCAAATGTGACCCGCCAGGCGCAGGTTATCTCGGCTGGTAAGCCCTTTGAGCCCAACGAGTACATTGAGACGATGATTCAAGTGCCAGAGCTCGATGGATTCAGCGCCCTAGTGTACTCCAACTTCACGGGCATTGACAAGGCTGCTGCCTAGACGGTTAAAGTAGTTACTGTATAGGTGGTTTTGTGGGCCCGTTATGTCTATAACGTAACTGTAATGAAGATTAAAGAGGAAGGGAAGATTGATAGACATGAGAATTGCCTAAATGGGTAATAACAATTGAACTTGCAGCTCAGGGGTAAAAATCCACTAGAAGACGGTGGTTGGTCCTATCTGCATAAATCATTTGTGTTTTATGATTTTTTGTGTATTTTTACTTACAGTTAAACAATGATCCAAGATGAGCTGAGTCCGCTCGTGGAGTCGCAGTCGTACTTTGACCATGTCGACCTCCTGCCGTTGCGCCGCCGCCCTGGTGTAAGTTATAACAGTGGATACAGACCCAAGCCAGAAACCATATCTAGTCTAACACAGATACACTATTTGGCCCCATTTATCGGAGTTTGTTCGCTTATTCTTACTTCGTGAGTACTCCACCTTGTTATCTGTTCACTGGTTGTCTAACAAACTTAGAATGGGACCAGTGGCTCTGGGGGTTTTGAACACGCTTGTTTGTAGACGAACGTACATGTCTGGGGATCTCGACTATGACAGTACTGAATGCCGCTCTTCTGAGGTTGAATCCCGTTTGTCAGTTTTATATGCATTGGGGGCTCTTATCAGCGGAACCGCCAGCTTGTATTGGACACCGTCCCTTGCTTCCCTGTCTGATCGAATGGGCCGTAAGCGTCCTCTTCTTGCTATTCAAGTGGTCATGGTGGTGAGCTTGTTAACAAACCTGCTCGTATATTACATGTGGAGATCTATTCACTATTATTTCCTTCTTGCTGGTAGCGTTTTCGAGGGCATGGCTACGCCTACACTTATCTCCACGCTGCTATCGGCCTATATCTCCGATTCGGTGAGACCTACTAAAAGATCGGTTGCCCTTTCGTACATGTTTGCATTGACTTCACTGGGAAGTTCTCTTGGTCCAATGGTGGGGTCATGGGTGACTACAACAACTGGAAGTGTTTTTGGTGCCTATTACTGCTTCATAGCGACGATTGCCATAATGGCCATGGCAACCGATTATTTTTTGCCAGAATCAGCAGACCCGGAGCTCATGGAGCTTGCAAGACTGGAATACAGCAAGTCAAAAGCTTGTCATAAATCCAGATTCTCAAGGGCTGTTTCTCGTATTAACGTGCTAAAACCCATCAGTGACATTTACGCAATTGCCAAGGAATCGGGCCAGAATAAGATGAACGTCCTCGTGCTTGTTGTCATTGACACTATGTATATCATCATCGGTCTTGGAACAGCACAAGCATCGATGCTGTACCTTCAGTACAGCTTTGGTTACTCGCTCCAAGAGATTGGAATGCTCTTCGGTGCCATGTCAATCCTACAGACTTTTTTACTGGCTGTTGCAGTGCCTATTCTAGCGCTTCTTCTGAAGACTGAGAAAACTCAAGAGAATCTCACTACTCAGAATATTTGGTTACTGAGAATTTGCAATGGTCTTGAGACACTAGCCCTCGTTCTCTGTGGACTCTCGAGAACGAAAACGCAAATTGCTCTCGCTATGGCCTTCAAGTGTGTGGGTGTTGTAGCGCGACCCACCATGTGCTCTGCAGTAATCAATATTATTCCACCAGAGAGAGTTGGAAAATTTCTGGGAGCTCGGGGAGTCCTCGAGACTATTATTGGAATGTTCTGTGCTACTTTTCTTATGTTCATTTACGCTCTAACCAGCGATTCAGCTCCTGAGACAGTTTTCTACGTGGCAGGTGGCATTTACGCTGCTACAACACTGATTTCTCTAGCCTTGCGTCCTATATAACCGACAATAACTTTGAATTTTTCAAACCACCAATGTTATTTTGTTAGTATTACTGGATTGTGCTGTCTTTTCCTGACTTCAACCTAAACTTAGATCAGTTACAGGCTATTCTAATATTCTCTAAAAAACCGAAAATTAAATTAGGCACTATGGCCGAGTGGTTAAGGCGAAAGATTAGAAATCTTTTGGGATTTCCCGCGCAGGTTCGAGTCCTGCTGGTGTCGTCATTTTTTTTTGCAGTGATTTTGGCTACTTTTCTGTGATCACTTGCAACACCCTTCTATTTTTTTAACTTTATTTGATTTTTAAAGATTAGAGATTTGTGGCACTGTTGATGGAGTTTCTGTAACATATCTGGATATCTTTTGCTTTTCAGAAACAGATCATGACAGCGGCCGAATCAATACCATGGCGCAGCTTTCGAACTTTGAAGCAGGCTCATATTCCAGGATCACGCGCCCGTACAGGCGTACTGCGCCTCTCCCCGGCTGTGGATCCTATCTACACGCCAAGCTTCTTGTGCCCAACGTCACGAGCCACTGTTCAACACCTATCGCCAGATATCCTACATGATCTAAAGGAACACGTCCCAGCACTTCTTGTAGGCGCCGAGGATTTCATGGAGAAGTCTCCAAAGGATGTTACTCTTGTATCTGAAGACTCCCCTGGAAGAGATTTGTTTTGCTTTCCGCCTCGTATTCCTCTTGTTGTGTCGCCACGACGAACGGCCCCTGTTCCATCTCCTCAGACTAACTTTGACGACAAAATCAGCGTCATGACATCTGAGGGGTTCCGCTACATGCCTCTGACGCTATACCATACTTTCATTACACGTCTCCATCCTGATCTCGTGTTTTCTGTCCCTGATATTCCAAATCTCTCTCCTGGCGGTGTACCAGGAAACAATCGAAAGAGGAAGATGCTTATCCGTACTGAACGTTGGCTCAAAGAGCTTTTGACGCTTCGCGACTCGAGTAATAGTGAGTTTGGCATCGTTGCAGGTATTCCCCCTGGGCTAACTGCATCGGAGCAGTCTGAATATCTCGACGTCATCAAGGACAGCAGTGATGTGAGTGGCGTCACTCTGTGGAAATCAGGTTCGGGAAGACTCTCTGAAAAGCAGGCTCAGTTACTCGACAAACAACAGGCATCCAAGCGAATTACGGATGATGGCTCTTTTGCTACAAGCAGTTATCTGAATGCCTTTGGAGACCGACTTTCCACCCTGATGGTTTGCTACGGCAGCCCTGTGGAGACCCCCCACCATATTCTTAAACTGGTTTCTGAAGGCGTGGATGTATTCATGGCGTCTGGGATTGCAGAGTGTACAAACTCAGGTTTGGCTCTTGATTTCACGTTCCCTGCCACTGCTGGTAACCCCGATGTAGGATTCAATCTCTGGGATGAAGCTTACACAACGGATACTACCAGATTTGGACGAGCAACAGCAGGTAAGGTTCCTTGTGAAAACTACAACCGTGCATATGTACATCATCTTCTCGTGGCCCGCGAGATGACTGCGTGGGTACTTTTACAACAGCATAACCTCGTGGTATATAACGCATTTTTGGAAGGAATACGTGAGTGTATTGAGAATGGGACGTTTGAAGCTGAGCATGAACGATTTCTAGAGGTGTACGGAGACAGCGAGAATTTCCTGACACTACGTGACCAATTCAAAACGAAAGATTCGGCTCCCAAGGTTCGAGGCTACACAGTCAGTTATGCTGAAGAAGTAGCTCGAAGGTCAGAGGGATCCTCTAAACGACTTAATGATCCCACGTTCCGAAAGCTATAAACGGGACACGTATATATTGGGAATATAGAGAGCACCATGCAATACCAATAATAACGTTAAATGTACTAGTTATCGGTCATTTGGCAATCTGTCGGTAGCTAGTCAAATGTACATTATTTTACTGTGAGATTGTACAGGGTTCCTGGCAAGCGGAGGGCCAGCGGCAGGAATTATTACATTATGGCCATTTGCGAGTCAGGCTCACTAGAAGGGCTGCGCGACTCACGGCCCTCGGTCGATCCCGGGCGGTCAAGCGAGGACAGAATGGCTTTTTCCTCAGCCTCGATCCAACTGTCACGAGTGCTAATTTCGTGTGCAGAGAATTTTCCTAAAACGGTTTCGAGAATTGTACCGCGATCGCGTGAAGCAATCTCAAGCTGAGCTTCAGGAGGAAGCTGCTTAAATGCTTCAAACGAAGAGTCTAGGGAGGGACGTGTTTTGGAGGTGGATGAGGTTCCAGCCTGTTCTTCCATGACATCGACAACTAAATCATGGACAGTCTGTTCGGCCATTTGTGACAGAGCGGGCCATTGTGACGGGGGAAGAAAATAAAAAACATAAGCTGGGAAGGATGGATTTTCCGGCAGCTTTGCGACGCCGAGGCCACGAATAAAATTGATATGGGCCATTTCACGGGCTTTTTCGGCTCGCTCTTTTTGTTTGCGACGCTGACGAGCACGTTCTCTCACGTCTTCACGTGAGTTATATATCTTTGCTCGGTGGGCTCGACGCTCTCGAACCTCGTTGGGGTCACCGCGGCGCTTCACATTAGCACGCAGCTTTTCGACTTCTTCGAGGGGATGAAAGCGAGAGCCCTTTTTAAGGTCGAGATGGCGGCCTAACGAACCAGCGTGAGAAAATTCTCGACCGCAGAAAATACAAGTCTTTTTAGGATCGCCTCGAGCAGTCTGCTGCTGCTGCTGCTGCTGCTGCTGTTGTTGTGGTTGTTGTTGTTGCTGCTGCTGCGAAGCAGGTGCTTGTTGCTGCGAGGCAGCAGACGCAGTAGGTGCAGAGACACTGGACGGGATGGGAGTTGGCTGAGGAAATGTTTCTGCCGAGGAGACCGGAATCTGACTCGCTTCAAGACCTGTAATGGAACCCTCGAGCTTAGGAGGTTGAGAGGACGGTGGTGGAGGTGCGATATTTTTAGCACCATGAAGAGCCGGTAGGTGCGGAGGTTGTCGAGATCCAGAAGGCGAGTCGTGAAGAATAGTTTGGTTTTGGAGTCGTTCATGATGTTCACGTAGTTGGTCGAGGCGATGTTGTTGAATTTGTTGGTGATGTTTGATGAGGTCTTGAGCAGTTGCCGAATCGGAGGAGGCGGTGGAAGTGCCAGTTGTCGACGATGATGAGACCGAAGGCACTTGAGGAGGGGGAGGACGAGGCAAGTCGACGGGGTGTGAAGTTGAGTGAGACAAAGTAGCACCCGAGATAAGTGACGAGACAGATGGTAGCTTATTAGGAAGTTGCGACGAGACAGGCGGGGAAGTGCCGTTATTATTACGAGGATTCATAGCCGGCAGCAAACGATGGGATGGAAGCAGAGGCAATTTTGAAGGAGGATCAGTTTCAATTACAGGTAGTTTGGGAGGTAATTTGGGAGAGGGGGGCCTGGGGTCGGCATTGGACGACTCGGGCATGGAAGAAGACAAGGTGACGGTGACGTGGGGATATGATGGATAACATGAAGGCAGGCCCAATTCCTGCGAGACCATGTCGGTTCGGGCAGTCGTGCGGCTGCAGGGAGTACTAAGCAGCCACGGCGGCAGCAGGCAAAGCGAAAAAAAAAATACCAATAAAAATAAAAGCTCTGAAAGGAAAAGAGTAAGGAAAGGAAGTTTGGAAAAGGGTGGCGTTATGAAGTTGTTCAATAGTCGTTGTACATGTAGAAGATGAAGATTGTTGCTTGTTGCTGTTGCTTGTATAATTTTTTTTCAATAAGGTAGAGCCCAAATAACCGAGTAGAAACAGTCGGTAAGTCGCGAGTTGAGGAAGTTGGATACTAAATGCAGGGCTGAATGACACTTGTACGAGGACGGATGGAATATAACGGTGCGGGTAGAACGAGTTGAATACAAGTCAGGAAGAAGCGCAAAAAAATCTGCAGCCACTTGTAAATATATATAGTTTGTTTCGCCGCCAACTATAGATACGTAAATGTCAAAACCGCAACATCGTCATTCTCACCGCAACATGGGCTATAACGTAGGGATCGACGGGGTCCAAGCAAGTAGGCGGTGATGCATGGCGCTGCAGCCGCGTGAGCAGGTTAGGTTGCTGGCAGAAAGGTTTTTTTTGGGGGGGCAGTAAAGGCGGGGGAGTGAGGGTAGGTGTAATCCAGTCATCTGGACATTAATAAACTGGTTATACCACTTTTTATATTTCCTGTAAACCACATGCGTTCCATAATTACAACTCCTTGTCTTCAGGTGTTTGCCGGCAACTCCGAACCCTGCGCTAACCACGCGCCAACCACAGCGCCTGCTCCAGTGCCGCTTCAGCGCCTTGCATGCGCTATGCCGGCAAACCTCGCCCGGTCTCGAGATCCTTTTCGGCGACGACTGCTGCGCACGGTTGCTAGGGGTCGGAAAGTTTACTGAGCACAAGCTTCGACGGTGCTGTGTATATAATATATATATATATATCAAGAAGAAATAAATAAATCCTTTGATATTGTCAATTTCTTGGTCCTATTCAACATGGTCTCCTATCGGTCTCCAGTTCTACCTTCAACCTGCTTTCTCACTTCGACTGTTACCTGCCGCACAATCGCTGCACGCTCGGCTACCGGCAGAAGAGCAATGGGCTAGGGCTGGACATGACGTCACTGGCATTATAGCAACTAGTACCCTAATGCTGCAGGGTACCAACGGTCACGCGTCGTGTTCAGTGAAGGGTTAACTCGGGTTGGTTCAACATCTTTCACTACACTACCGATGATTTCGGTGTAGATGCTGCTACTGATTGCTGCTCCTAGTACTGGATCTCGCTACTGCTGCTGCCTACGTGCCGCTTGTGCTACTGCATACTTAATCCTGCGTGTTGCTGGGTGCTGCTGCATTGCTTGCGTTAGCCTCGGTGTATTGCGGCGACCCTTTCTCCATCTACGTAATCTAGCAGCAGCAAAAAAAAATATGTCTTGATCTCACACGATTGAGGGTATCGCCAGGGGTATTGACACCGTTGGAAGTATTATGCGTGCATAGTGCGCACGAACGTTGATCAACCGCTGTTTAGCACTTTCACCTGTAACCGATATCCAAGTATCAGGATTATTGGCACCAACATTGTGTAAATCAATCTCATATCTGTTTGCTATTTTCTGATCTCCATTTGTGGGTCTCTTCATGCTACTACTTAGAGCACTATCTAGTCTAGCATCAAAGTAGCAATAGTGTCCGAAATGATACTGATATACCTGCTAGTGTCGGTCAAAGTGCTGGGAACCTGTTCAAATTCCAGCTTCTTCAATTACCCCAGGTATTTCCAAATATTCTATGTAATGTTTAATAGTGTAGGGCTTCTCAAGAAACAGTACTATCAATTCTTCAGAAATTTATATTCTCAGATACCAGAATGAGTATTATCAGGTACTCGGTATTAGGTACTCAGTATTCTCACTACTCAGACACAACTATATACCCACCCACAAAGTACTGTACATACACCTCCAGATACTCTGAGAGACCATTTTTACAGATGCTCGTATCGCTTATATAGATCACTGAGGTACCATATTCAATGACTCGTATCTCTTCTATAGCTTCACTGAGCTAACATGTCACAATATATATATGCTCCTATTACATAAATTTAAGGACCTCTGTCCTCTCCCGTACGTTGTATCGTGTTCTAAGCAGAGTTTACACGCAAATGTCAGCAGCCAAATCGAGATATATGTCTAAAGTTATACACTCCCACTCAACTAGATTTTATCCCTTCACCCACTTGCTAGTGTTGGACTCATACTTTTACCTATATACACCAGCTACAACATTCATTCCAACCCCACTTGTGTTCACTATCGTCTCAATAGCACAGTACAGCTGCTTTCTACGCTGCCCTCTCGTAATTCAATCACTCATCAAATCATAAATGCTCTTGGCCAAAGCTCGTCACTCCCAGTAGTTCGAAACCCTGCGGCTATTCTCCTGGCGTACCCGCAGTAGCGCCGTCGTCACATTAAAGAGATCCCGCAACACAAGCACCAGCGCACCAGCTGCAACATTGCGATTAAACTCGGATGGAATGAGTCGGCGCACTGCTGGAATCAAAGATAACAGTGAGCCGGCAGTACCACTAAGCAGTGGCAGCAGCAGCGAGTTGCCGAGTCGTAGCAGCGTCGACGGCCGTGAAATAACCCAGTTAGCTGATCCGGGCGGCATAAATCTGTTGGGCAAAACCTGTAGTTGTACCACTGCTTCGTCGGCGTCCTCGTCGTGCCAGTCGTCGTCTCCGTGCTCCTCTCCGGGGCCCTCTCCGTGCTCTTCTCCGTGCTCTTCTCCTTGCTCTTCTCCCTGTTCTTCTACTTGCTCTTCATCTTCTTCGCCATTCTGGAGGACAACCTCATTTGGTAGAGCTGCAGCGTTTGCGGCATCAGGTTGCTCAACAACCGCTGCTGGTACGAGCCGATCGATAACGGCATCGATAACACGACCAAAGATGTTGACGGGTGGCGCCAGGTCCTCGACAGGACCGCCAGGACCCATGACAGGCGCCAAGTTACCTGCATCGTCGCGTTCAATGGCAATTTGTAGGTTGATAGGCCATGGCTCATTGCCGCTGTGGCCATCGGTTGAGGTGCGCATGTGTCGTGCACAGCTCTGGATAATAGGCTCGACAATGGCATCGTACACGAGCCGGTAGCCAATACGACCCAATGCCAGATATTGCAGCGTCAGGCGTGGGCCCGTGAACTTCCATGGTGGGTGTGCCTTGTCTGCAAGGGCTAGCGGTAATGCCAGCGTCACAACGTCCACAAGGCGTGAGCGACTCGGCGACATGAGTAGAGTCAGGGGAATCGAGGGAACAAGCAACATACGTCGCAGAGACATCGGTGAAATGTGGATGCCTGTCTGCGACACTGTGACCCCAAGAGCTGAGAATGCCATGTCCTGAGGACACATGCAGCGAATTGAGGCAGCTCCCAGAGCATAGAGCGTTGTGTAGGCGACAGAGGCGACGGTGCCACCGATCGTTGACAGCACACAAATTTGCATGGCCGAAACGTGGACGGATTCGAATGACTCGCGAGTTGAGACAAGCGTGGAACGATCCTTGGTGATTCGGATGACGGCCTGGCATTGTGGACAATGTGGAGCAGCAGGTGTACGTTGCGCCAGGCCTCGCCGGTCGTTTGTTGAGACCTCAATGGCCCAGTCTAGCAGGCATGTTTCGTGAGCAACAAGGTTACAATGACACGGTCGACGCCAGTCATGCTCGGTGAGGCCATTTGGCGGTGGGTCATCTGCTGTAGCTAGACAGATCCAGCACCGTTTGTGATCCACTTCCTCGACTGGTGTCATTTCAGGGGGGATGGTGGGGGATGGATGAAGAGAAGGATGAATGACGGTGAAAGCGGGTATCCGGTAAGGGGAGGGAGGGGAGATATAGGGAGAGGGTAGGAGGGTTTTGTAGAAGGATATAGTAATATCAGGGAAAGGGTCGCTCGAAGACCCGCTAACTATTTCTAGGTACCGAATACTACTAGGGCTGGGGCTAATCTGACCTCGTATCCGGATTTCTTCAGAGCATGAGAGGACTCTGGCTCAGGGTTCAGCGGATCTGACCCAATCGGTGGACTGGCGCGCAGCTGATTTGTATCCCTAACCCTCGTGCTTCTGGCCAGGGGGTGTTTCTGCAGGGTCGTGGGTTTGTGAATGCAAAGCTACCAGTTAAGCGTTAAACTTGGCTTAGTTATAGGTTTTTGAGAGCTACTAAAAACTTAAGGTAATCCCTTTGTTCCAGCTACTCGGTAGGGCCGCCAATGGTGGTGGGCATGTGGATATGTTGGTTGGCTGCAGGCGGCACGAGGTTAGTGGAATGACAGTTAGTAGCGCAGCAAGGGGGATGAGCACGAAGGGGGATAGACTGCATAAAGAGGAGCACAGGAGGTGTCTAGCGTAGGTGCTGTAGAGGAAGAGAGAGGTTAAGGGGGGCTAGGAAGGGCAGTGGAGAGGGTGAGGAGAGAGTGGGGAGAGCGGTAGGGAGAGTATTTAGGAATGGTAGGAAGAGTGTAAGGAGTGCTCAAAAGAGTATGAGGAGTGCAGTAGGATGTGAACATTGGGGCTTGGAGGTCGCTGGAGGTTTTAGCGAGTATTCAGGTTAAAGATAGTGCTGTAGCAGTGTTAACGGATAGTGGGATTCGAGGGGGGGATATATGACTTCAGGGGCAGTTGAGACGAAGTAGTACTAAAGGACATCTTCCTATTGGATGTGCTGACAGCCAATAGTCGGCTTCTTGTCTAACCCATCCACCCCTGTGGGTATAACCTCGGTTATTCTGGACTCAATTGCTTTAATCCTAGTAATCTACTCAATTGCATGATTACACGACCAAATAATATTATGGCCAAGGTACATATAGCAAGCATTCAATAGGCATAAAGTGTAGAAGACAGAACGTACAGGACCAAAGAAGGCCGTCCACTTAGGGTTTCAAGATTACGGATGCAATTTATCAGCTGTACCAACAGTCAGCACAGCTGTGGATGAGAGGATTGGGTCAAGTACAGGCGGGAAGACAGGGGACGGTAGAAGATAGGTATAGACGGTAGTAATCCCGGTAGATGAGGGGATATCAGCAACACATAAATATAACAGATCAATATAGGAATACCATCAAGCACAAATTACAGTACACCAGTGTCGCATTGGTCGAATAAACTGACACCGTCGTCGCGCCGTCAGTCGGCACAAGCTCAGATCAGCACTGCAGCCCAAACGCCAGGTATTTCAGATCCCGCGCAGCAGTGGGTCAGATTGAGTTACGGTCACCATGCATCTGTGTGGGGATGGTACGAGTAGAGCGGGTAAGCAGGGGTGTAGGCGTGTAAGTCAGCCGATAAGAACAATGATGATACCATCTAGTACGTCCGAGTCATTATAGAATACATTATTATACAAGATATGGGGACTTTAAAAATTTTTTGAACCCCCTTTCCTCCTGGTACCTACCTGTACTACTGTGTGGTAGTCAGTGCCAAGCCCCTGGACGCATGCAACGTTTAATTTTGCCTAAACAGGCCCTATAATAATTAGAACCGGCCCCACTGCTGCGGGTCGGCTAGGCTGAGATCCTCGCAGCCGAGCGGGGACCGACACAGCAGCCGACAAGCACCTGTACCACAGACGTGCAGACGATCTCCAGCTGAGACAAGCAGCAGTACTACGAGATGGAGCCGTTCCAGCACAAGCCCTCCCCCCTGGAAGTAGAGTGGGGGTATTACACACTACAATCATTTCATCTCTTAATGCCAGACTTGTGTCGAGACCTTGAATCCGTTCTCTCCCCCGACAGCTCTCGTTCCCCGCTCTCGTCCCCCCCTCTCGTCCCTTCATCCAACTTCTCGTCTACCCGCCTCAACCAAACTTTGAAACTTAGGTACAGACCCACCGTCCCACTGTGCACTAGCTCCCACTGCACAAGACCCACTGGTCCCCCTAGCAACATGTGGCAGCCCCTTTCTCTGCTGCTGCTGCCCCTTTTCTGCCCCCTCCCCATATGCTGCCCCCCTCGCTTCGTCTTCGCTGCATTCTCCTTTGCGGCTGTGATCGTCACTATACGCCGTTACATACCAGTCGACCCGCCAGAACCAACGTTCCTCTCATTCTTTACAACCTGCTGGTTGGTTTCAGTTATTACAGGTATCTGCCCACATCTTTTCACTTTAGTAGTTGCTCGGACTCCCTACATTCCTCGTTGTACTTTCTTTCTCACCTCTCCTCCTTCCTACTCCTCCTCTTTCTTCTTCCTACCGCCATTTCCACCCCCTACCTCATTTCATCCCCCCCCTCTCTCCCCTTCCCCCTATCCATGCAGGTGCATGTGCATGTGTCTGCTTACAGCGACTGGACTGCAGTTCGCTGCTTTGGGAAAACTTGAGGATCCTTTCTAGCACTAAGGGGGATCGCATATATAAATACGCAGGGCCTCACCTTTGGTCTCTTCACCTTGTGGCATTTTGCTGGCTGTGAATTGTCAATTGTTGTGTTGCCCCTGACTCCACTACACGAGCCTGTTCATTGCGTTGTTGCCGCTGCTGCTATTCACTGCTATTCACTGCTATTACACCCCCCACTACTTTACACCATTGCTTGCTTCTCCGGCCTTCACCTTTTGTTGCCCTTCTTGCTTCCCTGACTTTCATCTAAAGTACCCTCATATATCCTCAATGACGGCAAAACGGCCTCTTCACGACCCCATGGCACCACCAGATGCCGACTCAGACGCCGACTATGCGCGTGCTGAGCGACAAGTCGGCCGCACCATCAACGGCCGGCTCCAGCTGACTAGCCTCATTGGCACAGGTGCCTATGGGGCCGTCTACGGTGCCTATGACCTCCACCGCCACGAGAGTTTGGCCGTCAAGATCCTGCCCAAGGTTACACCCAATGGATCTAAGCGCTATAAGCTCGGCGTTGACGACCTCGAGATGCCCTCGGACCCCACAGCCATGCCGCCTCTAACGGCCGCCTACGTCTCGTTCAAGACAATCAAGGCCCTACACGTACACCATCCTGCCGAGCGTGCGTACCGTGAAGCTGCCTTGCATCTCATGGTCCATGGCCACGCTAACGTGCTGTCGGTGCTGGAGATCCTCGAGAGTAGACACTTTGTCTACCTCGTGCTCGAGTACTTTCCTAATGGTGACCTCTTCCACGCTATCACTGACCTCAACTGGTACGTTGGCAACGATACCACCACGAGGCGCATTCTGCTTCAGCTCGTCGACGCCGTCGCCTACTGCCATCACAATGGCGTCTACCACTGTGATCTCAAGCCTGAGAATGTGCTCGTCAGCGAGGATGGTCAATCGGTGCGTCTCGCTGACTTCGGCCTTGCCACGACATGTTCTATCTCCTCGGACTATGGTTGTGGCTCATCTTTCTACATGGCTCCCGAGCGCCTTGCTCCAGGGCCCGCTTCAGGATTCTCCACTGCGGCAACCGATGTATGGGCTCTAGCCATCATCCTTCTCAATGTCACATGCGGTCGTAACCCGTGGCGTCGTGCTACGCTCGACGATTCCTCATTTACGCAGTTTCTACGCGAGGGTCCTGCATTTTTGCGTCGCATCTTACCTATCTCCCATGAATTTTCGCTCATAGTTGCATCCATGCTCCATATCTCCCCCAACTCCCGTCTCTTCCTCAACGATCTTCGACGATATCTTGTGTCTGGAGCACCACTCACGACGACCTCTGACCAAAGGGCTTCATTTACTGCTTCTGCCCCCGTTGCTGCTCGTCCGGCTCCTATGCCCCACACTGCGGTCCTGGCTGCAGCACCCCACATCACAACCCCACGTCGTGCTGCCGTACCATATACTCGTGCAGTCTCGCCTCTGGCAACACATGCGACCGTTCTGGCATCACATACATCAGTCTTGGCGACGCCAAGTCAGTCGACTCGCCCAATGGCACCCTCTAGCTTCCATCGCAGCACACGCTCGCTCGAAGAATGCGCTGTGCGCTCCTCAGCAATGGCATACTCTGGTTTACCGCTCACTCCTGTCGCATCTCCAGCACCTGCTGGTCAGGCTGGTCGCGTGTTTGCGACTCCGCGTTACCGAATGGCCGCAGCATTGGCGTCCCCGCATGCTCCCATCCAGTCGCCTATTTATCGGCCCCTTCAGGCCTCTTACATGTATACTCCATCAGCTCCGGCAAACCGCATGCTCCATCGGGGCGCTGTCTACCCGGACGTCCCGTTGCTCCCCCCCTTTCCTTTGCAAGGAAAGGCTCCGCGAACGCCTCCTGCTGCCACTGACCGCTCGGCATCTGGCTTTTTGCTGACACCCAAGGCTTCGTAACTCCACTTCTCCCTTTGCATCCGTACCATCTGGCTGATCCAGCTTACGATAATGAAATTATGATAGAGTGATCAGATCTGTTCTATTCTTCAGCATTTAGTATATCCAGTGGTATACTTCCTATGTTTTGCCCTAGTTTATATATGGCATTCCGGCTGTCTTGTCTCTAGTTAAGTTGTGATCTACTTATACCGTCTGGGCGATTATTCACTTTCTTCTGCTTGACTGTCCCTTCCACCCATGGGAAACATCATGTCGGCCAGCTTCGCTCCCGAGTGTACGGACGCCAAACGAGCTTACGACAACTGCTTCAACGAGTGGTATAGCGAGAGTAAGAGAGATTTGTGCTGTTAACCTATCCATCTCTAACTTAGAATTCCTCAAGGGCAAATCTGTATGTGATAGCTCAACAACGGTGGATTGAATGACCATACAACTAACTCAAAGATCTCCAACGAATGCGAGGAGACTTGGCAAGAATATCAGAACTGCATTAATGTGAGTAGTGTTTTATACTTATACTTGCAGCGCTCTAACACAGGTGGCTCTAGAGAAGAAGGGCATCAAGCCAATGTTACAGGACGCTCGTAAAGATGCTCCCTTTGAAAAGGGCGGTGTTTTACAAACCGATGACTCCGATAGTTCGTCAAAGTGACAATTCGGTAGGTTGTCAATTAAAAATCTGTTTATCAGTGTGTACATAGTAGTAATTCCAGATCTACGACTGACTGTCTCAGTTTGACAACTAGATCCGAAACATCCTATGGCTCCTACGGTTCCTATACTGTCAGACACTATAGCTAAGCTACCATTAGATATAACATTGTAAATCTGTTAAATTATTATTCTCTTCTTCGTTATATTGACACACTTTTTGCTGTCTGTAATATTGCTTGATATGCCCCCCCTCATCGTATTCTCTTAACTCTGCAACTTCGACCATATATGCAACATACCCTAAATTTTCACTTCACCACTTGCAATGCTCTCGTTTGTATCCCGGCTCTCGCGCCCGCTGGCCGTGGCTCGAGTCTTCACAAAGGATACTCCTATGGAATTCCTTGTTAGAACTATGAAAACGCACAAGGGTGCCATCAAGCGGTGGAAAAAGCTTCCTTCGGGTATCTTCAAACGTGTAAGTAATCAAGGATGATCTAAAGATCTCTCACCTCTCCCTCACGACACTACTAACGCAGCGCCAAGCCGGTCGCCGTCATGGCAATGTTGGCTGGTCCCGAAGCAAGGTCCTGGCTCCTCTTAACAAGAGTGTTGCGGCCAAGAACACCAGCGCCTTTAAGAAACTGCGCGAGCTGATGCCCTACTAATGATGATGTACAACACCAAACCTGTAAATACCGACAATTCACATTCACATATGTATAGATGGGGGGGTAGAGAAAATACTGAAATGAGCATACCGTTCTGGAAAGTGCATAATTGGCTCCATCTATTTACAAGCTGTAGGATGCTTTTTATGACCCGTTAAAGAGCCCTATATATACATTAGATAGCAACATGGCCAGCTTCTTCGAGCTTGCCATCTTTGTAGGAAAGCGTTTTCCATTGACCGCTTCCATCTCTAAGTCGTTCAGACGTCGGATAGTAGTGGTAGTTGGTTCGCAGAGAGCACGCGCATGGCAGATTGTCAAACGTTACCACGCGCAGTCGCACGTACGTACTGTCGGGAATCCGCGTCACCACCTGCCAAAACTTGTCGAGAGTAGGCGTAACAATGCCGTTGACATGAGTAATAAACTGCGTCGACGAAAACCCGTACTGGTTGGCTGGAGATCCAGAGATACAGTAAGCAATGTATACCTCAGACGGCACCACCTTGATCTGCTGGTTCACAGCATGGTGAGGCTTGTGAATGACAAGACCACTCCAAGACAACACTCGGTCAATAACAAGATCATTCGATGCGACAGTAGGCACTTGGACGGTCATCTCCTTGCCCTTCCGAACAAGAGTCAGCTCGACACTGTCCCGGTCCCGTGCCACATCTAGGTCAAGAACACGAGTGATCAACTGACCGTTGATTGCCAGCAGGATATCACCCTCCTCCACAGACTGTGAAGCCCCAGATCCTACTCGCAGAATATTGAAAAACTGTCGTCGGTCGCTACTACTTTCCTCGACTCGCTGGATCCAAGCCTCGCTGACTCCACCAACACGTGCTTGAACAAACTGACTAGAGCTGAGCTCAATGTCTAGGAATCGCGGATTAGGAATCTCGCCACTACGAAGCTGCTCAATGATTCCGTAGAACTCAGCAGTATCAAGAGCAAGTCGGTATAGTCGGTCCCGTCCATTGGCACCACTGTCTCCCAGGAATGTCATCCACAGAGCTCTCACAACTCCATCGTCATCTACGATAACACCAGTTGAGCAGTCATCGCTCATCAGTGTCTCCACCCCGACAGAATCAAGATTCGTAGCGCGATACCGAGGAGCAGCCGACAGGTTAAATGGCACAACAAGAGTAGAGATATCCGTGACTCGAGTGCGAGTTGAAACAATACGCAGATGCTCGTTGAATCCAATAAATGTGACGTTGGTACCCTGCTTAACAGGAGTTGCACTAAGCTTGGCTGACTCAATAGGCGCGTCAACCAACTTGGGGTCGTACTGAACAATAGCATAGTTGTGCTGAGGGTGTAGAAAAACGACCTTCGCCGGTACAATCACTGACTCTGCGACAGTAATGTAAACATCAAGCATATCGTGCGGAATGGCATATCTCGTCGTCAGAACATAACCCTTTTCAGCATCAATTACCAATCCGTACTCGTGAACATAATGGCTGTACTGGTATCCGGCAATTCGCGCAGCCATGTATCGCGATACCTTGACAAATGAGTTGACCAGTCGAGAGCAGTTCTCATTTTCAATGTGAAGATCAACAAACTTGGCCCTTTGAGGGACAATAGGCTCAGCTGGCAACGGCTTGCCGATCTCTTGGAAATCCCAGAGTCCCGTCTCATCGTTTCGAACAGCCAAAGTCATGGACTTATGCCAGTGGCGGTCGATCCACACGATGCTGTTGCGAACGGTATGAAGGTCAGCAACGTGCCTATAACGAATGGCGACACGCTTAGAATCCGGAATGGTCTGAATAACTTTGATGAACTCGTCTAGATCCGGCGTTGGGCGGTGGTCAAGCTCGTCGAGAATCCAACCAGTCGTCTCGTCAACCGTACGAAAGCATGAGCCAGTGTCGGCAATATACACTCCCTTGACGGGAATTGCGTACAATCGAGCAATCTGATACGACACGTTGTGGAAGACTGCTCCAGACACTTCAACGAAGCGATCTGGGGTTATAGAATGTAGGTCACCAACTTTAATATTGGAAATCACGTTAACGCCTCCACGCTGAACCTCAACCTTGATTTCTTGGCCCACAGATGAATCAAGAATCTCGTCAACTCTTCTAAACGTAGAGATAGGCTCGTCGTTAATAGAGATGAGACAATCTCCTTCATGGATAAAGCTATCGGACGGGCCTTCAGGAAGGACTGTCTCAGCAACTAGCAGACCGATTGACTGTGGGAAACGCTGGCGAGCGGCGTTTTCAGCATCCTCTGTGAGGCCTAGACGCGAACATTCGTCAAAGGGCTTGAGCATCCACTGCGTCTGAATGGTACCTCGCACAATGGGTTCACCCTTACGAATGCATTCGAGAGCACGCTTTCCACGGTATAAAGGAAGGAAGAAGTCAGTGGCAGCATTTGTGCTACCACCAGCCTGAAGGGCTACAGCGTAACCGTCGACATTGACGACAGGCGAACCTGAGGATCCACCAGAAGTACTGGCAGCAGCTTGGATGTACTCGGTATTGAAGTCATTGTATGTCATAGTTCCGTAGTCTGGGGCGTTTCTATCGAGTCGACTGATGAAACCTGACAAGATACTCAGCTTCTCACCGGCATCGTTACCAACGACACGGATCTCACAACCCACTTTGGCCAGTTCGGGGCGCAGCTCCAGAGCCTGCACTTTCATATGCTTAATATCGGCCGGGTTGAACCTCAGGAACCCAAAATCGTGTACTGGGTCTCGATAAATAGGTTTAACAACACATTCCTCGTGGTTGTCAAAGACAGCAAAGCCGTAAAAGGGGCCTGGGCCGACGACGTGGCGGTTCGTCATAATGATACCAAGTTCAGCATCGACGACAAAGCCAGTAGCTTCACTGACGAATGCACCCTCAGTGTCAAACGGAGTCACTGTAGCAAACTGCACTGATACAACACTCTTGACGACACGTTCGGTGGTTCTCTGCCATTCTGCAGACTCTAAACCTTTGATCAAGATATTTTCAGCCGAGGGCGAAGTGGCTATGGACTCATGGCCATCGCTATGATCCAGGTCCGTACTCTCGTATTCGGAAACCGGGTCCTTGGCCCTAGTCGTCTGCAGGGATCCTAGTTCAGGCAAGCTTAGCGAGGTATCTATGGAATCAGATGTCTGCGGTGAGGAGCCATGGCGCAGGCGTTTGACAGAGCCGTTAAGGCTAGATCCTGGTGGCACTGGGCGCTTTTCAGTGCGCACATGCGGAGCAGGTGGAGTCGAATCCATTGCACGCAACAAGGTCAAGTGGCACGAGGCTTGTGAGAAGCAGGGTACAGACGAGAGGTTGGCAATCCGGTTGGGAACAAGCGAAACGCCTTGACGCGGCCAGGCGCGACGAAGAAACTGAATATTGACAAAGCCTCTGGACCTATATGGGGTCTGGAAGCGGGATTGAATGAGATATGGGGGGGTTCCCTGGAGCGTTAAGGTCGGGGCTAACGGAATTTTTCACTTCGAGATCAGTAGTCTCGAAATTTGTCGGTAGGGCTGAAACGATCCTGCAGATATATGCTTATAGGGTGCTCCCCCCTCCCTCTCAATTGGACGATTATGAAAGCCATCAACCATCAAGGTATTGTGAGCTCCCGTTACAGAAGTGATATATAGCGGATTCCATTATGGAAATTTTCTATGTTTCATGGGCTGTATCTACTCAACGTTTTAAAAATACTTGTTTTGTCGAAAAGAAACGAATCGACTTGGCTGTCTCACTACTCGCTTATGCGCCGCTATTTGAGTTGGCTCTAGCCTTGACCTGTTAGGCCTAGACAATATAAGCAGTTGGCACAGTTGCTCAAATGAACTATGAACAGTATTTACCGTATTATGTCTTAACCGGAGATTGTAAAGAATCATACAATGACAGTGCCAAATGCGCATGGCTCCGGATCTCTGGCCCTGATTGGTCGTCTCTTTATGAGGTCTACCCACTTCCCATCCCTCGTATACTGTCGCCGAGGGCCTCACGCCTCATTGTCATATGCAACGCAACCTAACCTTTGGAGTGAGATGGATCTGAGCAATTGTTGAAGCCACAAACCACGAGACCTCAAAGGCTAAAACCCCCGGTAAAACATCCTGATATCCCATAATATATTCACGTCATTTCCCTCGGATGACAAGCACCAACTGCTGCTGTCTCTTTCCTCAAACCTCAAATTCTTAGTCACCACGATCTCAAAAAGCGCCCGATTAAGGTTTCATCTCGCTTACCCCTAACAGGAACTCAGGGGGCATCGCAGCTTGCATTAAGGGCTAGGTCTCTTCCTCGAAAGCTCTGATAAACGACAGATGACTGGGCTCCAAACACAATTTGACACGATAAATCGACATCTATTTAAACATATTTGTACCAGAAGTCAGTCAAGATGATAAGCAGGGATGATTTCTGGCTACAGAGTACGCGCTCGTTTGGCACAGAGGACTTCTCTACTTGAAACAGGGGACGCAGACGCATCATGGTGTAGGTAGAGCCTCAAATATATGACAACAAAAATGTTTGAGGCTGCTTGAGCTTAAATATAGCACGATCTGACACTGTTTGATGTTTCTGTATCAAACTTGGTAGTGATTAATTTTGGCAAATGAAACTCGATGTCACCAGGGCTTCCAGTGCCCCGGCAAGCATTCAATCAACTTCTGTCATCACGTCTCCTCTCTCGGTACCTGATAGCCGCAGAAAAGGGCCTGGGCATCAAGGCCGTGGCTATCATAGTCCAGTCGAAAGTCTTCCAAACTTCACTTTTCCGCCACCGTCGGCGACATCTCAACAGCAGCCACCTGCGCGGTTTGATCGTTCCTCGTCGAAATTCATTGAAGACCTCTCCACATATACTGATGAGCTGCGTGCCGAGTATCACCAACTTCAGGAACTCGCTTCATATGTTGACGTGTATAAATACGAGAAAGAAGGGGTTGCTCAGCGTATGGAAGCCTTGAATGAGAAGATTGCCAAGCTCGATACAGAACTGGCTAAGACGACCAAATCGACTCGTCAAGTCAAGAAGGGTCTTGCCAAGGTAAAAGCTGCTTCCAAAGAGCCATCTTCTAACGACAACGTGGGATTTCTTCAAAAGCGGACGGACTCTATTGAACATATCCTTGACAAAATAGAACTATGGATCGTTGATGTCGATAACCGCTCGTATGCTACCGATAAAATGGCTCACAAGTCGCTCCAGCAGATCTTAAGAATGGAAAAGACTCTCACAAGATGTCGACTTAATTATCTGGAGAGTCGTCGGCAGAATGTGCTCCTGGCAGCTCGCGTGGAGTCGCTTGAAAAGAGTCAATGGAAATATACAGAGGCGCCTAATACTGAAGGCGATCTGCCAGCTCATCCCCCTGACAGGCTCAAGGTAGTTCTTTCTCAAATGCCATCTTACATTTGGCACCATCAACTGTTGGAGTCCGTCTATCAGGGTGTACAACCTGGTCCGCCCGGTAAAATAGAAAGATCATCCTTGCCCGTGAATTCCCATGCTGAGGTCAAGAATCAGATTGAAGACCTCATTGAGGAGCTTATCATTCAGGCTATCCCGTATAACCTGTGGGGACGTCACCTTGTTCTTCATATGAGCGGAGATCTGGAGCCTATTCGTAAACTGTTCCGAAAACGAGCTGCCTACTCTCTGAACGATGTGATGGTGGAGGTGTTTAAGTCCAAAAAGCGGGCTAATCGATCCAGTAAGTCCATCGACACTAAAATCACTGCAAATACTGTACCTGCAACTCCAGTGCAACCGCTAACGCCATTGAAGACTTCTAGGAGTTCACGTCACCTATAAATCAACAACTCACCCAGTAGTTTCAATGCATTGATATCTAAACAGACTCGTAGACAACTGCTTCGTAAGGTTGCAGAACGTTATCAGCATGGTTGGGAACGTTGCTGAGAACAAACTGGTACTTCTCACTGAGAGATGACGGTACCTTGAAAATTTGCTTATCGCCCGTGAAGTTAAGTGAGACTAGCAGGCTGTTGGATCCCAGCTTTTTGACATAGCTGAACACATGCTCGTTGTCGTAATCAACAGTCTCGAAGTTTCCATAAACAGTCAAATTCTTGTGAGTCTTGCGGAACTGCAGCATATGTCGCCAGAACGAAAGAACACTGTAAGGATCTCTCTCTTGACTCTGAACGTTGATCCGCGTGTAGGCAGGATTAACCTTCATCCAGGGCTCTCCAGTAGTGAATCCGGCATGCGCAGTGGCATTCCACTGCACTGGAGTGCGACAGTTATCTCTTCCAACTGTCTGGAGCCAGTGCATGATGCCCTGTAGCACCTCGGGATCGTTGTTACTCGACTCTTTGGCGATTCGGTAGGCATTCTGCGAATTGACATCGAGATATTCCTCGATAGGCCAATCCTTGGGGACATTGGTCATGCCAATTTCCTGCCCTTGATAGAGAAACAGAGTTCCTGAAAGGGTGGACAGGAACACAGCCAAAAGCTTGGCTGAAGAAGCCCAATTCTCGACAGAGTCGTCTAGAAAGCGCGACACAGAGCGACCACCATCGTGGTTCTCAAGAAACGTGGTTGTCCATCCATCAGTTCCAACAATGATTCTCTGCCACTTGGACGTGACATCCTTCATCTGCTGGAGGGTGTAAGGGAGAATCTTGTGGTGAGGTCGGTCTTGGCCCAGCCGTTTCTGATCGAACTGGAACACCATATCAATTTCCTTTCGAGCAGCGCTCACAAACTTAAGCATTCCGTCGTAATCATGCGACTGGCCCTCACCTACCGTCATGCAATCGTACTTGGAGAATGCCACCTCATTCATCTCTCTTAGGATCTCATGAAGCTGGGGTCCGTTCTCAACCAGTCGATTTGCTGGCTGGTATGGGGAACCCTCAAGTACAATAGGAGCATCAGGCAAACCCTTTGGTTTACTGTAGATTTCTACAGTGTCAATTCGGAAGCCATCAACACCCTTATCAAGCCAGAAGATGAGAGCATCATCATAGACGGCTTTGCGGGTGTCGAGATTCTCCCAGTTCAGGTCTGGCTGCTCAACAGTGAACAGGTGGAGGTAGTACTCTTGGCTCTGCTCATCCCACTCCCAAGCAGATCCTCCAAAGTAGCTGGCCCAGTTGTTAGGAGGCTGGCGGTTACCATCCTCATCATACTTAGCTGGTCTCCAGATGTACCAGTCACGTTTAGGAGAGTCCTTGGACTTGCGACTTTCCTTGAACCATTCGTGTTGATCTGAGGTATGGTTGACAACCAGATCAAAAATGAGCTTGATGTCTCGCTTATGACACTCGGAAATTAGGTTCTCACAATCTGCTAACGTTCCATAGGGCTCGTGGATATCTTTGTAGTCGGAGATATCATATCCCATGTCAACCTGCGGGCTCTTGAAGTGAGGAGACAGCCAAACAACATCAACACCTAGGTTTTTAAGGTAATCCAAGCGACTAATAATTCCAGGAATGTCACCAACTCCATCTCCATTCGAATCCTGGAAGCTGGAAGGGTAGATCTGGTATATGGTGGCATGTTTCCACCACTTGGCGTCGGGTTCGACGCCGGTACGCTTTTGCACAACGCTGACTCCGACCATCTGTAATTCAATTGAGTGGTTTAAAGAGACCAAATGAACGTGGCTCAATCGGAGATTTTATATTCGGAGGAACGGTTCGCGTACCGGACCGAAGTGAACGGGGCATCTCGGACCGATAGATAAAGGTGGGGTAAAGATCCGAATTGCGGAGGTGCCCTGAACGGCATTTCCGAGAAAGACCGAGGATCAAGCCGGGATCACGACGAGAAACAAAATACGATGGACCAACATTTTTACTTTCGCATAATTTGTCGCGTCCACCAGCATTTGGTTGGGTTATTATCACGAGTACACAACCTTCTATTTCTGTGCTGAGATCATAAAGGATCTAGAAAAAGGAAATCACGAATTATCCGATATGGTGTAATGGCTAGCACAGTTCGCTCTCACCGAGCAGATCAGGGTTCGATTCCCTGTATCGGAGTTCTTTTTTCTTTTTGGCATCTCTGGGACTCTTGCTAGACTGAAGTTCAGTGTTGAAGGTCATTTGGCAGCTGAATCAGCTCTGCCGTTGATTTCTTAGCATGAAGCTTCATTACTTATTTGGTATTGGACCGTGTTTCCGTGGCTAGGGCTCGGGGTACAAAAAGCGATGGACCATCCACGAACTTCATCTTTACCGTTCTTCATCCCGCAATGTCTTCTACAACACAGTATTCCGGTACTCTTCACAAGTACTTCGCCAATCTAATTGCATTTGAGCACGGCACCTCTCGGGGGCCTCCCCATGCTAACCTTCTCATCTTTGTTGGTGGTCTGGGAGATGGCATTACGACAGTACCATATGTTCGTGATCTAGCTCTCGAGCTCGACAAGCATGGATGGAGTGTTGCTGAGATTCTGACTTCATCGTCTTTCGGTGGATGGGGCACTGGTAGCCTGACTCGCGATGCCCACGAGATCACCGAAGCTGTCAAGTACTTCAAGTCTGCTTCAGGCGGTAGTCGAGCCAAGGTGGTTGTCCAGGGTCATTCAACTGGAACCCAGGACACTATGTATTATCTGACCCAGCAGTATGCTGGTGATCGCAACGAATTGAATCAGCGTCCCGTGTTGGATGGTGCTATTCTGCAGGCATGTGCTTCAGATCGAGAGGCGTATGTTGTGCTCAATGGTCACAAGGAATACACCGACCGCCTCGCAATTGCACAGAAATGGGTGGAATCTGGTCGAGGCAAAGATGTCCTCCCCTCGGACTTTGGCGAGACATTCTTTGATGCTCCGGGAATAAGCGCCGAGCGATGGGTGTCGCTGATGGCTGTTCGTGGTGGGGACGACTACTATTCTTCTGATCTCACTGCTGATGACCATGCTAAGACGTTTGGAAAGGTTCCTACCAAGCTGCTTGTGCTTTACTCGGGTAATGATGAGTTTGTACCTGTTTCTGTTGATAAACCCGCGCTGGTAGCCCAGTGGAAAGCTGCTACTGATCCGGCTGTTTGGAGCCACTACTCTGGAATTGTTGAAGGAGCCACGCACAATGTCAACGAGAAGAGTGATGCTGGAGCACGCCCCAATCTCATTCTCCGCATCTCCAAGTTTCTTGAAGACTTGTAAACCAGTTTACAGCCATGCCAGCCTAATCTTGGCCGAGCCCACCTTGGGTGGTGCTATTCAGGCTTTACTGGCTCTTTCACAACATATAGATGAATCATCCGTATAATAATTGCGTAATACCTGTTTACAACTGTTTAGTCGTGCGTATCTACTCGGCGGTCCTAGCATCAGGTCGTCCATGACTTTGTCCGTACCCTGGTAATTCAGGGGAACTTTTCATCTTCATACAAATATGTCCAAACCAGCTGCAAAGCAGCTCAAAATGTGAGTGTAACCGCGTAATGTTGGTGATGAATGATTCTAATAAAGTCTTGTATTTGGCTCGACACAGGACAAGTTTAATGAGGCCATCGCTAAAGCGAACTCGATTCACGGATCTAAGAATGGTCCGTTTGATGCATTAATTCTTCTGGGTGATACTCTTGGACCTTCTACGCCTAGCGATCAGCTTAACGCCCTGATTGGTGGTAGCATAGATGCCGACCTGCCAGTATACTTCTCTGGAAGTCTCCACGCATCTGTCAAGGTCGGGTCTGACGGAACTGTTGGTCACAACATCACGTACCTAGGTCCATCAGGTACTATAACGACCTCAGACGGGTTACGTATTGGCTGCTATGACTCAAAGACGAATGCTACAAAGTATGGGCGAGTTGATATTCTGTTTGGTGTAGAGTGGCCAAAGGGCGTCACTAGGGACACGAATGGAGCAACTGTCATTGCTGGCTACGATTCTCTACGGCAGAGCTCTACAGCGGTAGATATCGCCAAAATGGCAGTCCCGAGGTACCACTTTGTGTGCCCTAGAGGAAGCATCTCATGGGAGCGTCCTCCGTATGCCAACTCGTCAGATGGAACAGCTCACGTCACACGTTTCATCAGCTTGGCACCTTACGGAACAGCAGGAGCGAAGTGGTTTTATGCATTTAATATCAAAGTGGGAGAGCCTCCTAATTCTGTGGATCCTCCAGGAACAACAAGGAGTCCCTATGAAGTGCTCGAGCAGCAGCAGCAGCATCCAGAAGTGAATCCCGCCGATGAGGTGTCTGCCATGTTGTGGAATGGTCAAGACTCCAAGCGCGTGCGTGAAGAGCCAGTGGATACTGGTAAAGATGGTGCCGACGCGAAGAGAGGTCGCAAAGGGCCTGGTCCTGTTGAGCAGTCGAGCTGCTTCCTGTGTTTGTCCAATGTTGGCGCCGACAAGTCGCTCATTGCCTCGATTGCCGATGAGTCGTATCTAGCGCTAGCCAAGGGCCCGCTCAATGTCACAGGGATAACGAAGAAGCTCGGGTGCCCAGGACATGTCCTCATTGTACCTTTGGCCCATGCACCTGTATACTCGATGATCCCTGAGCCATCGCGAGACCAATGCTTACTCGAACGACACAAGTACCTTGTTGGTTTACGGCAAATGTATGCGGATGCGGGGCTTGCATGTGTTTGCTTCGAGTTTGGACGGTCCAAGGGCGTCCATTTGCATACTCAAGTCGTGCCTGTTCCTCTCGAAGTGTGCGACGAGCTTGAAGCAGCGTTCAAGCAGGAGGCACAGCAGTCAGGAATTCGGCTTGATAACCGCGAGCTACGGGACAAAGACCGTGACTACTTGAAGATCGAGTTGCCCGGAGACCGAGGCAGTCTTGTCGCGTCATTGAAGCGGGGCCGTGTGGATTTACAAGTATGTCGGCGCGTATTAGCATCAGTTCTTGGTGTTGCAGCACAGGCAGACTGGCGACGATGCATGCAGACTACAGACGAGGAAGCCGCCGACTGTGCAGCTTTCCGCAAGCTGTTCAGTTCCTACGACTTTGCGAGTTGAGAAACTGTATGTGTAGTCTCTTTGAAAAAATTCCCCCCATCGTTCCTGTTCTCTCTGCAGTGTCCATTTCCCTTGGGCTCCAGTATCTTGTCAACTGGTGCGGGGAGCCGATGGCATGCATCAAGAATTGCCAATGCATGAGCGGCAACCCGATGCCCCTTGGATTGAGTCAGATCCAAGGACCATGATTGGCTAACGTTGTTCGCTGCCATGCCGCTTTTGTACTCTTCGACCGTCTCTGGCCTATCAGGAGCGATTCTGTGCGTACAAACGCAAAGGTATTTTGGGTACTGTAAGATCGACATGCCGTCTTGCCTTATGCATTACGCAACGCCCATTGCATGCACGCACTGATTACTCACTCAAAGACACGGCACTGACTTCCCCCGCCCTAACATGACGAAGTTAAAAGGAGGGCATGGCCCACGGCGCTCTTTTTTTCCTCCTTATCACACAAACTACGTATAATCTCCCTTTGTTCAAGTTCGCACGACAAGCCCGTGTCTACTTGTAAAGACTTATCGGAGACCCCACAAAACGGGAAAAAAGGTATCTACCGAACACACCGTCCACTCGTCAACTGACCATCAACGGCTACCAAGTCCGTTAGACTATAGCGCACCTTGCTAAAGCGATTGGTTACTGCTTTATTATAGGCAGTATTCCAACGTAGAGACCACAGCAAGGTTTTCTTTCCGCTTCAAACTCGTCCTTTCAGCTCCCCAGCCGAAAAGTTGTTGAACCTATCAGCAGAAGACTCTTTTTTGACCTCTTTGCCTGATACCTGCAACCCAGACCAGTTAATCTTTTCTAGAGAAGCAACTGAAATCGGATTTCCTAACTTCGTTTCAGCTTCTCTGTCTAGTCAGTTGTTTCTTTCGTCTAAAGAAATAACTGCATCATCTGCTACTACTTCGCAATGTACGCCAAGAACAATTTCAAGCTTAACTCCAAGCAGTTCCTTCGCAAGCCACGGGTTTGCCAAGGACTGCTTGGCGGACAGTAATGAATTTTGTTCTGTCGACCCTGTTGACATCAATGAGTTCCTTACTATCCCATTGCCTGATCAGTCCACCAGTGGTTCTGTTAACACGCCCGTACCAGAGTTCGATACGTCTCCGGTGATGGACATGATTCCAGGATCCAGCGGCTCTTCATCGCTCCAATCTGTATCGGAAACTATAACCCCGGTGCTGATGGGCGGTGCAGAGCTATGTCGCTCTCGTGAACAAGGCGAGGCCTTTTTGGCCTCTGCCATGTTTGACCGCGATGCTGCCGACGGCGACGAACGATGGTCTCCATTGTTTGAGCCGGCGACAGTGTCACCCGAGTTGCCGTCGCGGCCCTTTGTTGAAACGCAGTTTGTTCGCGAGGAACGGTCGGCGATTGTTATGGGCAGCCCAGCTATGTCTGAGGACGGGTCTGTTTCTAAATCGTCGCTCTCTCGCGGCCGACTACCGCCTATTGTTGTCAGGGATCCAAGTAACCCTGCCAGTATTCGACGGGCTCGTAACACTGAAGCTGCGCGTCGATCTCGTGCAAAGAAAAATGCCAAGATTGACCAGCTCGAGGCTCTGGTGGAGCAGCTTCGTTGGAAGAATGAGCGCTTGGAGGCTGAAATAAGCGTCCTGCGCCGTCTTCACCGAATTCCCCCAGACCGCAACGACTAGATTATAGTTGATACCCCAGCTTAGTATGTTTATTTGAGTAATATTGATTTGATCTTTAAATTTGCTCCTTGGCCACGGTTTAAACCTACCAAAAAATGGTAGTGTTAACTTCTGAAGTGGTAAGTTTTCATGTCATACGCAGTTAGTTTGTCACTCAGCACTTCTCAGTGTTAAATCGACGCTGTTGTCGCCGTTAATAGCGGCTGCCGTCAGTAGTAGGTCAAGACAAGGGCTAGCTAGTTTCATGTCGCTAATTTCAAGTCAATCATTCGACACAAGCTACAAACTAATCAATTGACTATTCGACGTTGACTAGTAGCCCTGAGGAGGATATCCCTGGGGTGGATATCCCTGGGGTGGATATCCCTGGGGCGGATATCCCTGAGGAGGATATCCCTGAGGAGGATAGCCTTGAGGGGGGTAGCCCTGAGGAGGGTAGCCCTGAGGAGGGTAGCCCTGATACTGCGAAGGAGGAGGACGGCCGTAATTGTACTGGTTGTAGTCAAATGGAGGCTGGTAATCGGGGTGCCACTGTTGCTGACCGCCGTAGTGGGCATCATAGTTGCGCTGGGCCTGATCGATAGCCTGGCGACGGGCCTCGTCACGATCGAGATAATCAAGACCCTTGGTCTCAAACAACTTGTCGACCTCGGCACCGGCAACAGCAGCCAGTGCCTCCTTGGCAAACGCATGCGACACGGGCTTTCCCTCGCGACGCTGGTGGTCTTCAAACAGCTTCATCTGTTCGTTAGACAATGTGTTGTAATCAACGGCTACAGAAACTTACCGCTTCGAACGAAGCTGCACCAGCAATAAGCTCATGGGAGAACTTGGCCTCGTGCTGAGGGGGGGCACCGTACACCTGCTCGTGCTCGTCGAATCCAAACATTTTGTGCAAATATATACAAACACAAGAAGCCACGATTCGAGGTTGGGGCCCCCGCCCTTTTATACACTTCACATGGTAATGTCACGTGCCATGCCTTTGGGCGCAGCACTGTGCCGCCTGCCTGCTGACTATCACGGGCTTAATATAAAGCGTAGCAACAGCGCAGAATGGAAATGACGTCGATGACACAATTGTGTTTGATTTGTGCGCGCACAGCTGCTGCTACGCCTCAAGCCACTTGCCGAACTCGTCAAGCCGCTTCACCTCGCCTTCCTCACTGCCCTTGCCGCTCTTTCGGTACCTGTGGCCATCGTGTTGCATTGCTTCGAGCCGTCGTCCATCAAAATATCGCCCATTCATGATATCGATACATGTGAGTGCGTCTTCAGCATTGCTGAACTTGACAACAACTACTCCGTCAGGCTCGCCGTCATATAGTGTCACGCTCTGCACGGGCCCGATCTCCTCGCACCCTTGAAGCATATCTTCCTTAATGTCCAACGCAGCGCCAACGTCCTTGTCGAGCTCATCCAGCGTGAAGACATGCTTTAGAACTACTGACGTTTCCCACCGCTTGGCAACCTGTTTTGGTTCATCGTCATCCCAGTCTGCCAGTTTTTCATTCAGTTTCTGTAGCTTTCGCTGAATTCGTGCCTTGCTCTTTGCATCAATCACTTTGGCCTGTTTGTCCACCTCTTCTTCTCCTCTCTCTGTTTTGTCTTCTTTGTTGAATTGAGCCTTCTGCACTTTAATAATATCCCCAGTAGCACGCATCGGAGCACCGTCCATCATCTCTATGGCAAGCTCAATGCTCTCGGGCCGGAAGTACACCACCAAAGCGTCACCCTTGGGCTGACCGCTCTCGTCCATATAGACTTTGATCCGGGGCTTTCCAGTGCTCATGTCCTCAGCAATGACACCATACTTAGAGAAAATAGTATACAATTCCTCGCTCGTCACATCATTTGGTAGATTCGACACATAGACTGCCGTAGATCGTCGTTCTCTTGGTTCTCGGTCCGTCTTAGTCCGTTTACTGCTCTCTTTCTCCTCGGAGTCGTCCTTTATATCGTGTTTACGCTTTGCAGCTTCGTTCTCATAAGCTTGCTGCTGTGATTCGATGGCGTTCTGGTCCGGCACAGGCAGCCAGCGGCGCGTCTTCTCTTCGAACTCGTACTCGACGCCTGTCTTTTCGTCTTCGAAGATCCATTTGCCGGTAGCGTGAGAGAATGCTACACGCGGGTCATCTTTCCAGTTATCTGGAGGCCCCCTTTCAACTTCTGTTGCTTCCTCTTCTCCATTCTCAGACCTTTCCTTTGGACTGCTCATCGTAGAGGCGCGATGCGTAAATCGTAAATCGTCAAAGTCAAAAAAATCCAGCCGTCCTTATGCAGGGGCCGATGCACCCCGCCGAGCTAAGACACCTCTCTATTGTTTGTTACCTCCAATTAGACAGCAACGTTGACAAGTGGTACGTTCTGTTCCATTATAAAGTGTAAGCTTGATATTACGCGCACAGAGAGTCTGTAAGAGTACAATGCTGAATTTAGCATGTAGATATAAACCGACGGTCCTCCATACAGCTGTATACTATACGTAGTGGGTTAGTATGGAAACAGGTTGACATACCTGATGATACCAAATCCTCGCAATACACAACGTTATTGACAGAGTGTTTACCGTGGTCCGACTACTCATTCGACTAAAGCTTTCTTGCACTGTATACCCTGATGAGGTTTCGCAATCCTGCTTTTTACGTTGATTGCACGACAACAATAATAAATGCTTGAACTGTGACCATTTGCTGTTACATCTAATAATTAAATAGTAGGTCATTTACTGGCTTGAAGGTTTGTATGCGAACTTAGATCGCTGTCGAATTCGCTCACCGAATACGTAAAACAAGAAAGGAATTGCGCAACAGGCCAGCGAAATAAAGGCCAACAGACTGCCGGCCCATTGGTAGCCAAGGCGGTGGAACATCTGGATAGTAAATAGAGGGCAAGCTGCTCCCCACATGGATCTCACAAATGTCTTAGCAGCAAGTGCCGAGGCCGCATAGTGCTTGTATGAGTCAACAATGTAGTTGTTGGCCGAGTTGTAAATAAGAATGAATCCGAATCCGCAAGGAAGACCAGCTAGTGTGGGACCCACCCAGGAAACTGTCGGATACGAAGTCCACGCATAAATAAACAGACCAATGGGAACGAAAAAACAACCTGCCATCATGGGAATGAGTCGCAGCTCGGGTGGGGGAATCTCGCCCCTGTCTGTATATTTCTTAGTCTTCTTGACATATTGAGCGTTGATCCACGGCGACAGAGCAGTGGCAATAAGAACTCCAACGACAATTGGAATAAATGCAAGACCAGTCTTGTGAGCTGACCAGTGCTTACCTTCCTGGAACACAACGGGGTATGCAAAGAAGAACATGTACAGAAGACCGTAGTTGACTGACATGTAGATGGTGACGAGAAACACAATGATCTCGGTGAGAAGCACAGGAGGGCGAAGGAGAGTGACCTTGGCTATCTCAGAAAATTTGCGCGGGACCAATTCCCGAACCGTCTTGTATCGATCGTCACCAGTCTCCTTTCGCAGCTTCTTGGCGCGGCGCGAAAGAATGGTATTGTGGAAAGTCTCAGGAACGGTGAACACCAACACAACGTAGACAGCACCAGCAAACATAAGCATGATGTAATAGATCCATCGCCAGTACAGGTAATCACCAATGAATCCACCGACAAGAGGACCAAATGCAGGGCCCAGGAACGGTGCAGCGGAGAAGATGGCCATGGCAATGCCGCGCTCCTCATCAACCCACATGTCAGCGAGACTGCCACCAATGATGGTGAGAGGGGCCGAGAATGCAATACCGTCAATGAGACGGCACACAAGAAGAGTTCCAATATTAGGTGCAACAGCACAAGGGATAATAAAAATAACTGCCAAGGCAAGTGTGACCAAGTAGACAGCTTGACGTCCCACTTCCTCGGAGATGGGTGCAAACACTAATGGGCCAACGCCAAAGCCAATAACAAACAGAGTCACGGTAAGAATGATGACTTCTTGTGAGACATGAAAATGCTCCATAGGGCCCTCAATGTCTCCAGTCACAACAGCAGAAGAAAATGCGACAGTGAAACAGACGAGACCTAGGACGAGAGTGATGAGCCACTTGCGAGCCTTTGACCAGTTACGAGGGTCGTCTCGATCTTTGTCAACGAACGTGACAATTCGGAAACCAGTTTCTTTGTCTAGGCGATATTTCCATTGGTCTGCCTCATTGACTTCGGTGTGATTGGGATCAGGATGTGATACTGTCTGTTGAAGTTTAGCAGCATCTTCAGGATCATATAGGACACCTTCTTCGCTGTAGTCGTCAGTAGTACTCATTGTTGGTTCTATTATAAGAGAGACAATGATTAATAAATACTAGAACAGGGAGGGGAATCACTGAGTTTATATATACTGATAACTATCGGCATCCTATACCGGCACTCCGATACTCACAGGGATTAGCGCCAAACGCTAGATACTCTAGTGCACAGCAAGGCGGAGATCGATTACCGTTGAACTAGGTCAAAAGAAGGCGGAAAAATTGGCAGATGGAGGAGAGTTGGGCTATTCTTTTTATTGATCGATTTATTATTATTTTCAATAAAATTGGCGCTTGTTTCCTGGCTGAAAACAATATTAACACGCCATTGAACACCGTTGAAAGTCGGTTGGTGATGCACCGAGTGGACCGGCGCTGTGCGGCTCGTACGGCTACGCACCGTTAGCCGTGTTAATTTTATGCAGCCCAAGATAACTGGTATAGCGTAGTGGCTCCGGATAGCACGGCACATAACGTTGTTAGGAACCCCAAAAAAAAAAGGCAACGACCGACAGGCACAGCAGCCTTTGATGGAAGGCTCGGCATTCATTAATACCGTCGACAGAGCAGTGCAGGGACAGCTGCGAGGTCGTGTTAAGGACCACGGAATACAAGCATTCCGTATTCTATACCCTTGTTTCCTGTTCCGGATTCCGATTCCGGTTGACGAAGGGGACCAAAGCAACAATAGAGGGCTAAGGTTCAAAACATGACTACACCGTGTAACCGACTTGGAGTTGATCGATTGACCTCGGTAGTCAACCGCGTTGGGACTCGATGGGATGCAGAGGGGGGGTAACAGAGAATTTTTCTTGGCGTCGACTAGTGCGGGTGACTAAGGGTATACACAATAAACGAAAATGAAGGCGGGGGGGGGAGGGGGGAAAGGGGCCACACCACACTAGACACGCCAGGTGTCACGAGTGCATACTAGGCGACGCCCTTAGGGCTCTTGGCCTATGGCAAGTGGGCTACGGTATTGCGTGCGCACCAACGTCCAATACGGTACCCAACAAATGCGGGAATCACCCGGCTACATATTCACGGCACGGTTTGGGCCGAGTACTAAATTGGCCACGGTAAAAAAAAGGGGTAACATCACAACAAAAACTACTTGACACAAACAATAATAAAAACTAGTCACAATGAAAATGGTATAAAAACATAGTATTGATGAAAATCCAAGCCTTTAGAAAAATATAAAATAAAAATTAAAATTTATAAGGAACAAAGGCTCTTTTTAATAGCCGATCTAAGCCTTAGACTTGTTCACTGCAGGAACTCGCTAGTGCTAAATTTACAGCAGCAGAGCAGCGGCACCAACAATGGCAAGAGCTCCAGAGACACCGAGGGCAGAGGCACCAGACGAAGCCTCAACGCTGGTAGGAGCAGAAGAAGAGGTCGAGTTGGTCTCAACAGCAGGGGCAGAGGCCTCAGCAGAGGTGGCAGCAGCAGAAGAAGCAGCAGCGGCAGTGGTCTCAGCGGCAGAGGCAGAGGTCTCAGCAGCGGTGGTGGCAGCGGCAGAGGTCTCAGCAGCAGACGAAGCAGCGCAGGCAGAGGGGGCAGCAGGGGCACCGCCAACAGTGGTGGAGAAGTCAGAGGCCAGACCGGAGAAACCACCGTTGATGGAAGAGAACTGAGCCTCAAGAGCATCGACAGCGTCGCAAGGAACAATCTTGTAAGCACCCTCCTCAATGGAGAAGGTGACCGCAGAGAGCTCAGCAATGTCGTTAGTGACAATGGAAGCAGCACCAAGGGTAGTCAGCTGAGAAGCCTTCTTTCCGAGGTCAGAGGTAAAGCCAACAATGGAAGCAGCCAGGCTCTGAATCGAGGTGGTCAGAGCGGGGACATCAGCATCAGTGATGGTAGCTCCCTGGATGGCACCAGACAGAGCAGCGGCAGCAGACGAGATGGGTCCGACAGAGTCCTGGACAACCAGAGCATCAGCCAGAGTAGCGTCAGAGGGAAGTTTCTGAGCAGCAGAGTCGGCAGCAGAGACAGCCTTCTGCAGAGCAGCAATGGACGAGCCAATGGCGGCAGCGTTCTGAGCGTTGGCCTTGGCGAGAGCAATGGCGACGACGGCGAGGAAAGAGGTCTTGGCAATCATTTTTAACGAAAGTAGAATATAAGCTCTGATGAGTTAAAGAAACAGAAACGTCTGGGGGGACGGTGGGTATTTATAGTTGGGGGGGGGAGGGGCATGCACACAATGGATCGAAGTCCGTGGACGCTTGAGTAACCCCTCACCCAAACAAACATGCGGTTGGAGTGTATGTTTTAGTCCAAACTGCGGTTTCGGGTGCGTTACACCACGAGAGGGGTACATGGCGGCGGTGCTTTTTATTGCTGTTTCGGGAAACTCAAGCAAATACATATTGCTTTTGTTAGAGGGATTTGGCTGTGTGCAGTACCGAGGACGTCCGGGCTAGGCCTGAGCTCGGCATGAAAGGGAAAAGCGGGGACGGAGGAGGGGGGTGTTTTCAGGTTGCTTTTGTCAGGGGGAGGGGGGGAAATGACAAGTCGGACCGAATGGAGGGACCCGGCAACGGCAAAGTTGAACCGGTCGGCTAGTGGACGCAAAAAAAAAGGCCATGAGACTAAGCGTTGGAGCGGAAGTAGCGGCCAATGTTACCGGGTCAAAGGCAATTTCGCCTACCCGCTAATAATGAGACCTTCTAGCATCTTCGTTTCGACGTGGGTAGCTTTGGCGGGCGGCCAGAGAAAGGGGAGGTGGAGAGCTGCTGGTAACCCTGTAGGGCAGGAGCAAGTAACTGCAAAACAAACGAACGACAATTCTAATTGCCGCCAAGGAGACATTTTCTGAGGGCCAGGATTTGGCGGGGGGGAGGGGGTGTGGGCGTAGAGAGTGTGGGAGGAGATGTCAACGGAATGGAGATTGACAGTGTGTCACTGCTACTTAATCCTGTCAAAATAGTATGGTAACTTCAATGTACATTCCATGTATTAACTAGAACCATTGTAACTACTACAATAGAAGATTCCTGCTGAACTAGTAAGCAATCTATAGCGTCCTTGGCGTGCACAACGCAGCTGGCTGCTGCTGGCTGCTGCTGTCTGCTTCTGCTTCTGCTGCTGCTTGTGCTTCTACTGCTGCTGTGACGCTGAAACTGGTTGCTACACTATTTTTGGCATGTATACGCCCGATCGAATTCGGTGGGGGGTGGCTGGACAAGGCCCCTCTTTTGCATGCCGGTAGCCCGATCAGGCAAGGGCAGGGCAGCATTCTTAACCAAATGAGGCAATGACGCTGTATCTGAGTGTTCTGGGTACGGGCTTCGCCGGTGGTATGCCTACCTTTTCGGGCATTCTGTCCCTGCACGCACACTGTGGGGTACTGGGTGCGCATGCCGATGCTCTCGTTGCGGGCGTGACTGATGCCTTGTCAAATGGCGTGTCGACGCCTTCCTGTTGTCTAATGCGCCATAGATTCACTGCAAGGCCTGCATGTCCCACTATCCAAGTTTTGCTGATCTCCAGGCACGCAGCCCCTCCATGGCTACCTCTTTGAGCAATGAGACGTTGCTATGGCCCCTCCCCTCCCCTCCCATCGCCAAGTTGCAGTGGACGGACCTCGCCGGTACAGCACGCACCATGCCACAACACTCTAACTGGCCGATTTAGCTTTTGTCATTCCTCACTGTGCTTGTTACGGTGGCCAATTGCCCATTATTTATTATCCCCGAATGGGGTTGTTTTTTTTTCTAGTAGGCCATCTGCTACAAACAAGCACCTCCGGCGTACATATCCGCTCCTCGAGGCTGGCTTAAAGGTGATCAGGCGGGTCTAGCATTTGAAACAGTTGTATGACCACCACCTTCCCTTGAGGTGTAAGACCGGCATCTGGTCGGTCATTCTCGGCCCTTCTCGGCATCAAATCTCCTCCACCTCCTCTTTTCCCCACTTGTACTACCCACCACCCTCAAATTCCTCGGACTCTTTCTACCTTCCCCTTCCCCTATTCCTATTTTTTTTTTGGTCTACCCCGCCTTGGCCCTGCGTGCCCGCCCCCGCCGCAGATCCAACCCACAGCCCCTGACGATTGTAGACTACCTCGGTCCAGTGTCCATCTTGCATTTTAACGCACTATCCCGACTGTATCTTTACTGAGATCGTGCTTCAAGAATATTATATTCATCTCACCTATTCGATTCATTCCTGCCCCTCACTCTACCCCGCGACCCACTCTTATCTTGCTACCAATCCTGCCATGTCCCCATCTGCTGCCTTGCTCTAGTCCTCGTTGGCTGACTCTTGTCAATACCCCGCACCTACTTCGGCTATTAACCTCCCTCCCATTCTACGCCCTGAACCCGTATGCGTACCTGGCTAATGCTGCTACAAATGCTTGCCTCATGCACTGCGCCTATCAACAGCAACTAATTTCATTTTGTAGCTCGTCCCGTCCCATCCTATGCACCCTGCGAACCTGCTCTTTCTGACATCTGCTTCCGCTGTCTTATCGAATGCCGAGTGCCATATTTGGCACCCACTCGGTTTCTACTGTTTAGATTCCCTTGTCTTGGCCAAATATACGGCGCTGAACTTTACCTAGTAGCTAGCCCTGCTGCTCCTAAATATACCCCCTGATGCCATCGAGTTATACTAATTAATTCCCTAGTTACATCTATTTTAGTCCCGTCCTTCTACCTAATATCCTTCCACGGCACTCGTATTTCTAAATTTTACCCACTGTTGTCTCTGTTTTTTCTACCTTTGTGTACTCTTGCCCCATTCGAGCCACATTCTCTATTATCGCGTAATTATCGCCCCGTCGCCCCTCCTCCCCTCCTCTCCTCCCCCGCTCACTCCACTTGTTGTCATCACAGTCCAACCGTCGGTTGTTCACCGGGCATCCTGGAAACCAAACTTGTTACTTTGTAGCTATTATTATTATTATTATATGACCACTCTCGGATCGTACCCCTCGGTTGTATTTTCTTTGGCATGCATATTGCGGTAATTGGTAGATTTAGCGTTTTACACGTTTCGCTGTCTGCCTAAACGACTGTCGGCATCGGGATGATGAAACTTGCAAGAACGATATCAGTACCTCATCGTATGCGTGATCATTCTAGGTACTTTGCAAATCTGTAGAATCCCTGCTCCTCTGAGTCTGGCAAGTAAAACATAATCTTCATTTACCTTGATTCAGGATCTAGTATCTACACACTGCTTTGTTGTCCGAGGCTATCACGAGCATTATGCCTCTTTTGTGCAGGGGACTCAGTGTCATTGATGTTCAAGCTCACTTGATTGCTTAATGTTTTTTTTTACTCGTGATCCATTCTGCGTAGTATATGAAACTCGGCCATCATCCGCTTGTCTGACCATCATGATCTCAATAGTAGCAAAATACATTATCAATATGAACGAGTAAAGACGGACAAATCAATATCTGTCGACATACAAAGTGTCCAACTACATGGTTGGTAGTACTGATTTTTTGCCATCAATTCTTCAGTCATTTTTTCTTGATCAAATTCATAACGAAGAGTCACCAAATACTTAATGGTCTACAAAGTTTATAGTCGCAGTAAGAGTAAATATTATGGGTTTCTAATCAATGTTTGAAGCATATACATAATCCAAGTTGACTGGAGAATACCTATTTTTTTCGTATCAATTTTCTTGGAATGGTTTGTTTCATTCATGCCGCTAAGCTTCGTTAATAAAGAGATCTCTATCTTATACTTTCCAATCTGTTATTCTTCTTCTTCTTCTTCTTCTTCTTCTTCTTCTTCTTCTTCTTCAATCTGCTGTTCACGTACGACCACTTGCAAGTTGATATTAAATTGGACTATCCATTTTCTTAAAACTCCTTCGGACATCGCCATCCTTTTTTTTTTCATTTCACGAACACAGCGGCGACCTCTCTTTACTTAATATCTTCCAGACACTAGCTTCCTTGGTTGTCCTCTAAGCTAATCTCAATATAGGCAAGTCCTAAATCAATCTTCATATACACCTTTATTAACAGTGGTCCAAATAACTATGGAGGTTCGTACAGGTCTTTACGCTCTACATCACTGATTACAGACGGTTGAACAACTGCACAAGTCTCCGCAACTTACTATTTAAACATACAAAAAAAACAAACGGTGGACTTGGCACCCAAAAGATCTTGATCGTGCCAATAGTTTACTGGGTCATCTCAGAGAGGTTGTGGGCATTGAGCCGCTGCTCGTGCTGGTTGACCAGCTCGTGCTCAGCACCAGAGTCGTGGTCATGGCCCGATTGAGCAAAAGAAGTGGCCTTCTCGACGCTGCGGTCTTCAAGGTTGTACTGCTCAAACTCGGGGGCAGGATCATTGGGTCCACGATTACGAGGCATGTCGGGAATGTAGAATCGCAGATCAATGCGAGACACCAGCAACACAACGTTGACAAGAGCCTCAGAGGCACCATACCAAATGTAAAATACGTAGTTGTGGAAGATCCACGAGCTAATGGGGGCATTGTATCCTCCACGAGGCCTGTGGGTGAAGGTAGCGGCAACACGGAACACAACGTTCATAGTTAGCACAAGCGAGATACCAACAGTCAGCAAAACAGCAGTAGAGAAGCGGGGTCCGTGAGGATGGTCAGGACCCTGGGCGTTTGTAAGCCCACTGGCAGGGGGCTCGCGAGAGGGAATAATGCGAATAGCACGAGCTAGAGGGTCGCCCTTGTAGATGCGCACCTGAGAACCCTTGCGCGGGAAGTAGAAAAGTCCAGTGCTGTCGATCCAAGTAGCCTGAATGGTAGGAGGAAGGGTGTCACGGACAGTCATCTTGGGCATACGCCAAAGACGGTGGTCAATGGTACCGGGCTTGAAAGCGAATGCAAGGAACACGAGCAGCAGAGATGAACCTGCGTACAGCAAATTAAGAATGGCGGCAGCCTCAGTGACACGTTGGCACATCTTGAGGTGCGACTCGCTGAAGAAGTAAAGGTAAGGAAGGGCCTGGCCTACGATGGCCATGGCAACGATACCAATTACTAGTATGTAGATACCGGTAATGGCTCCGGTGAAGTAAGCCGACATTCCCGTTTCAGGGTGACGCCAGGTGAAGATACGGTGACCGAGAATCATCAATAGGACATTGATATAGAGTACCGATACCTGGGAAAAGACAACCGAGGTGATACCGGTGTTGATGAGAAGAATGTTCTTAGCCCAGGCGAGACGGCAAGCGAAGCCAATGACACGGAAAAAGGCATACCAAGCGAGACCAAACGACAGCCAGAAGTTATGACCACGCGAGTAGTTTTTCAGGAAGATATAGAGATGGGCCAAGCCGAGAATTGCAAAAACGGCAATGAAAACGGCGCAGGGAGCAACGTCGTCTTCGAACGGGTAGTCACCAAACAGACCTGGTAGATCGGCAATGACCTGGTCCAAAATGATGGGATTCTTGAAGCCGTCACCAAACTCCTTCTCAGCGATGCCGATAACCTCCTTGACACCAGTACCAGGGACAGCGCCTGGGGGGGTCAGTAGAGCAATAACGTTCAAACTCATTATAACGTGCCAATAGAAGAGACGTCAATCGATAGTGACAGTGTATTTTGGGTGCCGTGAACGGGTTGTATGGCCTTTAACGAGTCAAGCGTTACAAGGGAGGGGATGGGGGGCGGATTAAATAGGCCAGACGCTCAAACAGACGAGAAAAAAATTTAAGCACAGATAACAGGGAGCGGCAGGCACACGTATATATAAATATTTGCAGCGATGCGTGCAGGGAGGGGGCAGCGCCCCTGTCGGGAGAGGGAGGATATTTTTCGGTATATTGGGCAAACGCACCCGAACCCAGATTTCGCAAAGCCTGACCGAGAGGGGGAGGTCACAGGAGGGAAAGGAGTATGCAGAGTTGGCAAGCGAGTATCAAGTGCAGAAAGAAACGAAAGTAAGCATAAGACAGTGAGGCCTGCATTCATACAACAGGGTCATAGGAGGTGACTGTTACAAGTTACTGGACATGATACCCATCGAGGTATCAAGACAGCAACTTAACAGTTCCCCGCTTTGCATCGGCACCTTGTCGCCAAAAGCAAGTTGAAGAGAGGGGGTTAGCCGTGATGATAAACCTTACTAAGGGTTTGGAGGCCATCTAGTTCCCGGTTCAAACCGTTGGCGGGCTAGGGCGGATCAGAGGGCAGCGATGGGATGGTAGCGGGGAGAGGGGGGAGAAGGGAGCAAGGAAGTGGCGAGAATCTGTGTAGAAATCGTAAAGTATGACGAGTGTCTACGTTCTTGTCCCATACCGCCTTCTCCACCTCTCCCCCACAATTGCGGACCCTGGACTGCTCAAAAAGGCCAACGCCTCAACTTACTCCAGGGCGCACCGGAGTTACTTTTGTTCGGGTTCTGGGTGCGTCAGGCAGATTGGTGCCGAAGACTAGTGCTGAGGGCGGTAATAAGCAGGTTGTTGTAAGCATCGGCTCCGAAGACAACAAGTCCTACTGTTGGTGTCGCTCTTAATGCTAAACGCATAAACAGCTCATCTCTTACTCTTGCTGGATTATTGAGTGATGACCCACCTTGCTACGTCATGCCGATCCAACTGACCCTTTACCCATATGACCTATCCGGAAACCAGGGTAAGGCCGGCGTTTAGCCCACGATAATGCCGTCAGGGCTGTGCCGAAAAAGGACTGACTTCCTCGGTATCTCGCTTGTATAGATGCGGGGTAGCAGCTGGCCCCACATTGGTACGCGAGGACTCGGATTCCGCGTGAGTCCATTAATTTGGCCGATACTGTTGTACCTTTTTTTGCTGCTTGACACAGCCGGCTGCTATACCCTAGCATTCCATGATTGCAAAGCCGATACACGAGCTGTCTTGCTGTGCCGAGCTTGGGTCATCCAGTGCGGGGTAATTTAATTTAATTAGGCATAGGTCAGGAGACCCTCATCTCAGCTAGACTCTCTCTAGCCCTGGACTATGGCTGTTTCGGGTCGGTATGGTCGGCCAAATGGTTTCCGTGCTTCCTTGTGCTATTCAGCTGAGTAGGTTATTTGATAATGCCAATACACAAGTTGACCCATCAACCCGTAGTCAAGGCTTAGTCGCATTAGCTGCCGTTGTTAGACGGTGCATGCGCCGTTGAGGCTACTGCTAGGTCAACGGTTAGCTGTCGCTCGTATATTGCATCTCATGGCCTCGTATTCGTACATCAGTAGCTGTAGGACCGTTGTGTCCATTTCGTTCAACGGGCACAGCGATATTGCCTCTTAGGTGTTAGCACCAGGTATCAGTGGTATTTTAGCCTGGTATGACCTTCTGGCCTTGTGGTTATCTTCTTTTGCTCTGTACCGAATTCCTCCCTAATGGCAGGCTATTCGTCTTGCATCGTTTGCATTTCGTTTAGCTGCTCGTTTAATCAGTGGTCGCGTAGTCGTGTAATAAGTCGTGTTGTACTTGGTTGTTCGGTCGCTTGACTCACTTTATCGGGCACTCGTCATTGAAGGTAATCATTTTCCGTCGCTATATGTCGTCTTTTTATATCCTGCGTACTGGGTACCCGTTGTATGCGCGCCAATCTCCAGTCTGGGCCACGAAGTATAAGTATAAAATTTCAGCACCCTGTATTTGACCGCCATACTTGACAACCGGCAACCCCTCGAGTCTTTTATAGTATTATCCTTCGAAACCTGGCAGCTCCGAATGTCGTTTCTCATATGCTTGCTTACTCCGCGGAAAACCGGTCACAAGTCGCGGGGTTCAACGTGGGGGGGGGCCGGCTTTGCGGGGTGCATTAGTGCCAGCTTTATTCACTGATGGTATTCACCGGCCATCCAAACAACAATTTATGGTGTTCGGCCCTGCTCTCTTTATATAAGTCGGTCTGTGCAGGAATTTTCGCCTTCGCCGGTCAGGTTGTCTTCACATGTTGCATACATGTTGCATATTCCTCGGCATCAGTCAGCTCATGACATTACTTGGACCACGCGGTCCATTTTATTTCCTCCTCCGCTTCGGCACAATTTCTAATCTTGCTATGACCTGCCGTTAAATGGCTGGTAACTTTATAGGGTCGCCCGCTCGGCCTTGAATCACGGCCCTTGATTGCCCCGAACACCGTCCGGCCGGTCGAACTATTCTTCCGGTACGGCTGCAATGGTCGGGGTGATCTGCGTCCAGAACCTGATCCTATGCTTGGCAGTTTGTCCTGTTGTATATTTCTGTTGATTTCTACTTGGTTGTCTGATGTGACTGGTGACTTGCGTTGATGTGACCGGTGACTTGCGTTTCTATTTTGGACCAGTATGGCTGCTTTGTTGCATTTCTACTTCTTCCTGTAACTACGTTCCATCATCTATGTTAAAGTTCGTATGCACGAGCTATATAGATTGTTACACATCTACGTACAAGTGTGCACCAATATAATTTATACTTCGCAATAAAATCATATGTCACATATACTGGCCATTCAGTAAAGTTACGGCAATAGCAATGCACCTTCGTGACCCTCGTAGGCGTGCGTCACTATTCGAAATATAGCGCTACTGTTTCTCGGAATAAAATCGCCAGAGTCTGCGAAGTTGGCTTAAGCTCGATCAAAATACAACACAACAGAAGACTATTATATATGGCGTGCTACCCTCCCAACAAAAACGAACCAGGAATGTCCACCGAGCAAGAAAAACCAGTAGACAACGAAGAACGACAATGGTTCACCGAAAGGCAAAGTGATAAACATGGGGTGCGCAAAGGTTATATTTTTAACAAACTTATTGAACAAAATCACCAGAGTACAGAGTAACGCCTTAGCGGCCGACAGGGCACTGGCAGCATCCATAAGATGGAGGCGTTCAAGGAACCGTCACACGGACAAACACGGGACAAATTAACAAGCAACAGTCCACGAGACTCACGATGCAGTCAACAGCAAAGAAGATAAAAGCACGCCGTTGTTGGCCCTGTCCGGAGAGTCCCGATGCAACTACAACTCAAAGCACAACTGCTGCGAAATAGGCACTATTGAACGTAAACGACAGCGACACGACGGCACATACCATTATAGGGATCAAGTAAACACATCTGAGCCACATGGCATCTTATGGCAATCAGTTATCAGTGCTGAGAAGTATCTCCAGACAGTGACAACATGGAAAACACGGTGTAGCGTCTGTGATCTAACCAGACGAGCAGCAAAAGGCAATACTAATGATAGCAAAATGCTGGGTTCAGCTACAAGACAATGCCCCCCCCCCCGTGTGACGAATTTGTAGGACTGCTACTGAAAGGAAGAGTTGCTGATGTTTTCAAAGTAATCGATTTTCGTTCGCTAAGGCAGGATAACGTGGTACATGCGACGCGTCTTCCGCGCCTATCATGCACCGCTTCCCTGCTCATTGGAAACGTCGCGTAAACAGGCTCTTTTGTACTGAAACTACAGGCAGTGACAAGAGGTACCACGACATGTCACGAAGACCACTATCTGAACTCTCAAGTACAACATGGGATCGTCTCAAGTACGGTTCATACCCCGTACTCATCCTACTGCAACACCCGGAGTTACCAAAGTATTCGTGGCACCACAGTGGGGTACAAATCAGGCCGAGACATTCTCTAGCTGAACAGCCTAATTGATGCGAAATGCTTAACGAAGCCTGAACCAACCTCTTCGCGTTAGAAACGAAGCGCTTAACCCCACTTTTCAGCTCATGGAACGACAGTGACTCCCAACTGACCTAGTAAACAAACTGCTGGAGTTAAGATGGATTTAATCAGCTGAAATGTGATCCATCGAGACGTTAACCGTCGCAACTCCTATAGGCTCCCGCATCGAAGATCCAGAATCTAAGTCATTGACACTTCACATCCCAACCATGTCTCCTCTAGTCAGTCTAACAAGCCCAAAGAATTATAATAAATGAGTGTTTCCTCTATTAAGAATTACACAAGGTAAACCAAGACTCAATAAAAACAATAATTAACGCAATGGAAGAGTTCTTTTATAGTTCCACGCAAAAAGCGAGAGCGGCGCTTATTTCTCAGAAGTGGCAGCCTCAGGGAGACGAAGACCATCATCAACGTTCTTCTTCTCGGCAGCGAGCATAGGAGAAGTGCGGACAAAGTAGTGGTGAACATCAGGAGAGAAATCGTCATTCTCCTCAACACCATTGGCACTGTCAGACTCACCGTTGCGAAGCTTCTGGCGCTCCTCCCACTCGTTACGGAGCTCATCAACCTTCTGCTTGTAGTCAATCTCAGGGTTGTAGTTCTTGTGAACTCCACGGAAGCGCTCCCACCACGACAAGTGCTGGGGGTGGATGGCAATTCCGTGGTACTCGTGGCCGCGTCCCTCACGAATGAACTGGAAACGACGGTCCTGTTCACGCAGATCAAGACCAGTAACATCGGGCATGAACAGGAAGGTAACAATCATACCAGCAAGACCGAACCAGGGAACAAGGTAGAAACGAGTCTGGACACTGATGTAGTTGTAGATAACCGAGGCGAACAGAGCACCGAGCTTACCACAGGCGGCAGAGAAACCGTGAGCAGTAGCACGAACCTGCGTAGGGTAGACCTCAGCAGCGACAAGGAAGGTAACAGCGTTGGGTCCAAACTGGTTGAAGAACGACGACAGGAAGTACATAGTCTGGAACTTGGTAATGTTCTCCTTGCTGGTGTAGAACTTGTAGTGGAAAGCAGGGACGACGAAGAGAATAAAGTCCATGAGGAATCCAATCTGCATCATGCGGTTACGACCGTAGAACTTGTGGTCGATGAGGAAAGCAGCAAGGTAGTAACCGGCAAGGGAGACACCAATGTTGATAAGGTTGTATAGCCATCCGACAACAACTGACTTGTCATTAGGAGCAATGACAGCAATGAACTGGGACTGGAAAAGCTTGTTACCGTAGAAGAACACATCATTAGCGAACCAGGCACCAGCAGTGGCAACGATACGAGGGAAGAAGTGAACCAAGACCAGCTTCAGAGACTCCTTGTCGTAACCAGTGACCTTGGCCTTGCGCTTCATGGCCTCGAGCTGCTGAGAAGGGTAAGGCAGCTTGTAGTAACGGTAGTAGACAAGCCACAGAGTTCCGATAGCGGGGAGGGCAAACGAAACACGGTAAGTCCACTGAGTAGCAACGGCCGAGTAAGGGGGGTTACCAGAACCGTGGTGGAAGATAAGCAGCAGCAGAATCAGAATGACCTGGTTGAAGAACTGACCCCATCCCTGCATCAGGAAGGCCTGCTGGACCTTACGGCCACGGTGCAGACGGTCATCAGCAGTGGAGAGCAGAGTACGGGTTCCTCTCTCCATACCAGAAGTGGCAGTCATGGGGTACTCACCACCGACACCAACGGAGTAGAAGAACAGAGAAAAGGCATAGCAGATGACCCAGCCGTTAAGCGAGGTACCCCATCCGGCAACGAGCATACAGAGACCGAGGAACATGATACTGGCATCCTGGACAAGACCCCACTTACGTCCAATACCATCACCAATGAAACCAACAAGAACCTGACCAACAATAATTCCGCAAATCTCCAGGTACGTGACAGCAGCGACCCAGTTCTTGTTGCAGACCTCATACTTGGACCAGCACTCAGGCCAGACAGCGGAGAAAAGAGAGGTGACGTTACCGACAGAGAAGAGCACGTAACCTTCGAGAAGCAGACCAGCACCAGGCAGAACACAGTTCTTGAAGTACCAGCCAACAGGCGATAGAGGGTCCTCACGGATCATGCGGCCAATAGTGGCCAGCTCGCGCTTAGCCTCAGCGGCATCGACCTTGTTGACAAAGGAGAAACGCTTGCCAAAGGGCAGGTCAGCCCAGTAGACACCCTCGGGAGTGTACGAGTCAGCGGGGTGAAGGAGGTAAGCAAAAATCTCCTTCTCGTTCTTATCGGTAGGATAGGCAAAGTCGTCCGAGTCGTTGATAATACGACCGTCGACGGTGTCGTACTCCTGAACACCGTGAGGAACGGGGATCTCGCCAATGACGGGACCGTGGTGGCTACGCTCAGGCATTGTTGTTATGTTTTAGTTGTTATTCACAATCAATTAAAAAGAGATGAAATGACAACGAGACAAAGCGTGTGAAGAAAGGGAAAAAAAAAGAGGAGCCTAGAGGTGCGAAAGGGGGGATATATATATGGGTGGACAGAAAAAAAGCAGAGCCTTGCAGACGGCAGGTAGATGGGCTGGATTGAGCGATTGATTGGCGCAGGTTCGCGGCGCAGAGGGGGAATGGTGTAAAACCAAAAAAAACGGGGCAGGGGAGAAAAAAAACTTTGCCGGCCCGCGCAGAAAAAGCATGGTGCTGTGCCTGGTTTGTACAAAAAAGTGTAGAGCACTGCAAGAGTTGCAGACACTAGTACCCGAAATGGCCTCACCCGTGCAGCCTTCGATCTTTTTTGACAGGAAATGGCCGTGAAAAGCAAAGGTTAGATGGAATCTTTTGCAGGGCGTAGGCCTAGTAAAAAACAAAAAAAACAAAAAAAGGTGCGCCTACGCGTGCGCCGATATGGTGAGGTTTTACGGTGGACTAGCAGGGTGAGTGCGGAGTTGCCAAGCGAAGCAGTTACGGGATAAGCCGTCAGTATGTAGTATACTATGGCGGACTTAGATTATTGCTCGCGGTTCTATCATTCTAGGGTTGGACGGAAGTACAGGGGGGGGGTTATTGCCGCTTATCAGTTAAGGGACAGCTAAGGACTCTATATGAAGATAAAGAGTAGCGGTCACTCCCAGAATTGCTGGCTTGGCAGATGCCATGACTACGGTAGTAACCCCGCCTTCACTGTACACGGGCGGGAACAAGTCGCGGTGCCACGAGGGAAAAAAAAAAAGATTTTTTTCTTGAGTCTTTTGTTGGTCGTGTGCCCAGCCAGATGGTCGGGGCTATCCGACAATTGGGATGCACGGCGACGCACCTGTCACAACGGCGATGCTCCATTGGCTGCGAGCCGCCGCGCACCCTGGCGAGTTAAAAGGTAGTTTCCCACAACGTGGGGTCTAAGCGGCCTTTTGATTGGTTATCTGCACGTGCCCAGATGCAATGCTACCTAGGAGGTACATATGCATGCAGGAAGCAGCTACCTTGCAGATAAAAAGTAAATAGCAAGACTGATATAGGTGAAGTCCTAATGTTTCATTCTTTTGAGCTTCCAGAATCCATACTGCTGGTGATGTCCCGCCAAGGGTCTCCTCCCCCCTATTCTGTGCCACCGCACACAAGCAGGTGGCCCTGTAGAGGTTGGCAATTGGATCTGCAATTAAGCCACGTCTAGGCAGCGCGCCTACATGAGCTCGAACCTAAACGGTCTATACCCTCTTAGTGGTACTTGTTCCTTTGTCGTTTTACCCCCACAGAACACAAAGGAAACGAAAATCCCTCCGTTTAAACTACTTTATGTCGCTTGATTTTTTGCAACCCATCCCACTGCCTAGTCGGCCCATGATTCTTGTTTCTTGTTCACATGCTACTGATTTCCCCCCTAAAAAAAACGCGACTCATTCATACGAACCGCTCCATGTATTTGGTACAGGCTGCTTGCACCCATCAGGTTAGGAAGGCGATGCCAGCAGCCGTCGCGGCACCATGCGCCATAATATTTAGCTAGAGATGACAGAGGTAGCACTTACCAATTGTCGCCTATTATCCTCGATAGATGATGCTGTCACCTGTTTAGACTAACACCTGTTAAGTCCCCCCTGCTCCAATTATCGGCGTATCGACTACCCCTGGAACTTGAGGACGGCACCAAGCTTGGCCGTGGACTGTACCAAGGTGGGATCCAAACGGTGCCTTGGATCTTTACTTTTGAAGCGACGATGCCCCAAAAAAGTAAACGGTCATGCTCTGGCGATACACGGAGGAAGCCCAGGGCACGTTTACAGGCTGCAAGATCGCCAGTGTTTTAGACCCTCTTGAAGCCTAGACTCACTGTGTCAGGTTTCGGTGTTCGGTTCGGACCCTGTGAAGCTAAATCCGATGCTCAAAGGGTCTTAAATGGCCCTTAGCTAGCATGGACGTCCAAAGGTACCTGGTGACTGTATCGATGGGGAATGTTCATGAGCACCCTCCCTATCGCCATCGCCCTTGACTCATGGATCGACGACCCCTTTAGCAGGGTACCGATGGCTCCGCTTTACTCAACGTAACCTTGTGTACGACTACCGTGCATGGGCCTGTACATTTCAATGCTGCAGTTGCCCAACGGCTCAGGGACGTGCAACAACCATTCCTATTTTGGGCATGCGGCAGCTGCGCGCTCACTGCTGCATCTGCACCACTTTTTAGATCCACCCGAAGATCTGTTTCGAAAACGAGTTACGACTGTTGTGTTTTCAAAGCACGGCATCACCGCATCCACTGTCCAAGCATACTGTCCACATGCATCTTTATGTGAGCATGAATTGGTGCCCGGTTTAGTGTCGGATGTCGAGACAAAGATGTTACCGCTGTTGCTGTTGCTGCTGCTGCTGCTGCTGCTTTGGGCGGTTGGCCAGTGCGAACAAAAAACTTGTCACTATTTTTCTCAGCAAAGCCTGTCATGCCAGCCAGCTGCCATGCCCGACCCACCCGCACTTCATGTGCCAGTCGCGAAGGTCCCCTACCATCAGGTAGCTTTGCCATGACCAAATACAACTTGAAGGCCAGACTGTGACGGCGTGTAAATCGACTGCTTTTGGCAAACTCAAAGGTACCTATTGCCCATGTCCCATTGCGCAGACTTATGACAGGCGCAGCTGGACCCTCAATGTAATGCAACGTCGTAACGGTGAACAGTGCATCATATGCCGGTTGCCCACGGCATTCTTGACCCAGGCACAGAACGCCCAAGCGCTTCCACATGCCGTTTTCCATGGCCATTTTCCACACCGTCAATAGGTGAGTGTCGTCGCACGCATTGAGGCCGGACACATCGAGCGCCCGTAGTGTACGGATACCTACTACCGACCGCAGTAGGAGTGACGAGCTATCAAGCCCCGACCCTCGCAAATCCAGGACTACCATTGCGTTCGATATAATGCTCGACTGCTGGACACTGGCAAGTAGAGCAGATGCATTCGGGCCCGACTCGCAGCTGTCGATGCGGTGTTTGAATGTCCGGCTGTTGACAAGACTGTCGCGAAGCACTGCGTCTCGGCGAGACGACTCTGGCGCTGCCCACTGCAAGTGACTGTGGCACGAGAAGTCGGACTCACGACCAAACCGAGCACTAAAAAGTGTAAACAGAAGCTGCGAATCAAGTCCTAGAATACACAATTGCTGCCATACCCGCTTCCATACCTGCCAGCTGCCCGCTTTCAGTAGATCACTAGTGATGCTGGTGCTGTTTTGAGCCAATACCCGTGCTGCCAGCAGATTCAGCGGCTCTACTGCCCGGCGATGTGAGTGAGAAGAATTCCCTTGTGATGTCGCGGTCCTAGTATGCTCGTGGAACTGGCGCAATCGTTCCAGTACGCTGTGACTATCGGCATCTGGCGCATCACCAACGGTCCATGTAGCAGCTTCGACTGTAGTATCTACAACACTAATATCACCACGGCCAATAACAGCCCCATCAAGCATTACGCGTGCCTGTTTGACGGGGCCGTTGCGCTCGCGTACTGGCCCTTCTGGCCGCTCGTAGCGACGTCTCATGTAGAAACGAACGCGTTTGAATACGCGATGCTATAAAGCGTGCTATCACAAAACCTAACCAGTAGCAGGTTCATACGGGACTCCGGTAGAGATAGATTGATCCAAGTCTTTTTATACCGCTTCAGCAAGGAATGTTATATAGACCTGATATATCAGAGATGTCAATTGTATATATTAGCGAGTTAACATATCCTCACAACTTGCTGTTCATATTTCGCCGTAAGGCCGTATGCTGAGCACTTCTGCGTCACCCTACCATCTCACGCTGATCTAGCAAACGAGAACCACAGGTCCCCTTAGAAATTATTTCAATGGGAACATAACGAATAGATATTACCAGCCAAAGCAAAATAGTTTTATGATCCCTTTGTCGTCTACGTTTTTGGTTCTATGTTCACCTCTCACTTATATCTTGGCGCCCTTACCACTATCGCGTTGGTTGACGCAATTTCGGAGCTTTTTTCTGCTCACGTTATATTAGACCGTTGGTATCCGTAACTCGGCCCTCGCACATTGGAGGTACCGTGACTTTATTGTTGGCAGTCGACTCTCAGGCTTCTTCACTTGCAGTTTGCTCTTTCTAAGCGACTCGTATACTGTAGTGCAGAGTAATCAGCACTTTGTCATCGTCGGCTGTTACCAATTTCCTTGCCTCTCCTTACTTGTCCTTCGTACTACCAATAGTTGAAGTCTCAGCTTGATCTCACACCGCAAGTTGTTCCTGTCATGTCCATAGACTCGGGCATTCGCTTTTTCCAGGTACCTCGGTTGCACTCGACGTGGGCTGGAACCTTCAAATGTCGTCCTCAACTGTATTTACAGCCACGGAACCTCGATGAAATCCGCCTTGCAGTCGCGGAAGCAAAACGTCTCGGCAAAACCATCATGCTCACTGGCTCTGGACACTCGCCATCGACACTAACTATGACAAATGAGTGGATAATGAACCTCGACCGTTACAACCGCGTTCTCGACGTTCAGCGAGGCCCGAATGGTGCATATACCGACGTCACTGTGGAGGCTGGCATGCGCGTTTATGATCTTACCAACGCTTTGCGTGAGTTGGGTCTTGCCATCCAGAATCTTGGATCTATCTCGGATCAATCAGTAGCTGGTATTATTAGCACTGGAACTCACGGCTCCTCACCACTCCATGGGCTCGTTTCGCAGCAGATTGTCGATCTGACTCTGCTCACGGCGTCTGGCGAGCTTGTTCACTGCTCTGCAGACACCAACGAGGACCTTTTCCGTGCCTCACTCCTTTCTCTCGGTAAGCTAGGAATCATTGTGCACATCACTGTGCGAGCCATTCCCAGCTTCCGCCTCGAGTCCAAGCAGGAGATTCTCCCGTTTGATCGCTTCGTCAAGGAGCTATGGCCAACTGTGTGGACATCGGCAGAGTTTATCCGTGTCTGGTGGTTTCCATACTCCAACCGATGTGTTTTGTGGAGAGCTGATAAAACGCTGAAGCCCGTTTCTGCCCCGAGATACTCCTTTTACGGAACTGCTCTGGGCCGTTTTTTCTATGAATCACTGCTGTGGCTTTCGGTTAAAGTCTTCCCGGCAGCTACACCGGCTATCGAGCGCTGGGTTTTCCGCAACCAGTATGGATTTGATGATACATATGGCCGTGGCGATCTGGCAGTCCAGATTAGCAATGAAGCACTTAACATGGACTGTTTGTTCAGTCAGTTCGTCAACGAATGGGCACTACCACTCACTAATGGACTTGACGTTCTCGAGAAGCTCGGCAATGTGATCAAAGAAGCCGAGCAATCGGGCCATTTCTACGTCCATGCTCCTATCGAAGTGCGAATCTCCAACACGAGCCAGCCCAAGGAAGGCGAAGCTCCCTACACTGGCTTGAATCACCAAACTCCTGCTGGACCTATCGGCCCTGTCACGGGAAACAACCTGCGTCCTCTTCTCGATGGCACGCCGCGACTCACTTCTAGTTCTACGGACGGAAATCCCAGTTACTTGAGTCTGACGCTGTACATCAATGCTACAATGTACAGACCGTTTGGATTCGACTGTCCTATCGACGAATGGTATCAGAAGTTTGAAGACGTGGTTACTGAAGCTGGCGGTAAGCCCCATTGGGCCAAGAATTTCCTAGGTACTAATGCTGAGGCAGAGCCGACTGACTGGAAGGATGGTCAAATGCGGGGCCTCAAGCCTAAGATGGATGCTTGGTTTGGTTCTGATTTGACGCTGTGGAAGCAACTCCGCCAAAAATATGACCCCACTGACGTGTTCCTTGCTGGCAGAGATTGGGCAGCTATCAATGGTCTCATTTGATTTTTTATATAGAATGTAATGCATTATGAAAGCTAGTGAGTGTGTGGGTGTTATGATACTACTGCCTTCTTCTTGGCGGTTGCCAGATGCGGATTGTTCCGTCATCGGATGCAGATGCGAACATGGATGGATGATTGGGCCTCCATCGGACGCAATTAACAACGTTTGTGTGACCAGCAAGAGTCTCAAGAAGATTGGTAGTATCGCGGCTCCAGATGTAGATAAGTGAGTCCTGGCTACCACTAAGGACGAAATTCTCCTCTAGTCCTCCAAAGCACGAGCGGATAATGAGATCTTCTTGGATCTGACCCACGTACACTCGTACTATTCGATAGCTTTCAAGATCCCATAGGTGAATCTCTTCTGGCACAACGTTTATAAGAGCATACCGCGAGTCTCTGGACGCCTCAACCGAAGTTACCGTCTTCTTTCCCAGCTTGATGCTGCAAATCTGGTCTCGCGTCAACAAATCATACAACGAAATGTAGGTAGCTTCGTTAACATGACAAATAACCACCAGCTTCTCGCCATTCGACGTCACCGTCATGCCTGTAATGGCCCTGACATCTGTCCACTGATAAATGGGCTCTCCCTTGAGATTGTACTGCACAAGCTTTTTTGATGGGGAGCCAACCAGAAAAGACTCGCTATCACTCATCCATACACAAACTGGAGCTTCTACCTCAGGGGGCGTAAATCCCTGAACTTTGGTTCCTTTGAGAGGGTCCCACAGTAATACTGTCTTGTCCTTGCCACCCGCAGACAGAATATAATTGTCATTAGGCGACCAGGTCAGAGACTCAACACCCTCCAAATGACCGCTAAGAATCGATTGAATGGCAAAATCCCGCTCCACGTCCCATACTATGACCCTCTTGTCTGCTGATGCCGACGCAAGATATCGGCCGTTATGAGAAAATGCCAGGTACCAGACTTCGTTCAAGTGCTCTTTGAGAATGTGTGTCGTGACAGTTGGGAATAATCGGCGATCGCCAGTGAAATCCTTGTAAAGAGAGAATGGTTCTACTCCTGTACAATAAAGAGCTTTGGAAAGTTGCTGAGTCTTTGCTTGTTCGAGAAGCGTAGCCAAGCGATGTGGAGGAATCACAATAGTGGGGGACATGTACTGCTGGAGGACGTCGAGAAGTTGGGCACGAGATCTACCCTTGGCACCATCCCATTCGGCAGAAGCTTTAATGTCATCGATGGGGAATAGCAACATGTTGCTGAGGTTGTGTAACTCGTCGCGGTTCCCATCCAGAGTTGATATCTTGGATCGCAAGAAAGTAAGAGCGCTGTTCTTATCGCCACTTTCAAGAAGTTCTAGGTAATGCTGCCGTCGTAAAAGGAACCGCATTTCGCCAATCTCAGACGATTTCTGGAGGTCAATGGACCGCAGACACTTCTCAGCGGCTTCCCAATCGCCGGCCAATACAGCCGAGCGGAATCGAACGACCTCAGGTGATTCAATGTCGTAGCCAGAAGCCTCGCTGAGCGCATTACCCACTTCACCGTATCCCAGGTCGTGAAGAGATTGGATGAGCAGGCGGGTGACTTCCTTCTTGTCAAAGCCATAATACGACGATGACGGTCCTACTGATGTAGAGGCACTTGCATTTAACCTGGCCGCCTTTAAATCTGATACTTTGAGTTCGGCAGCACTGGCAGCAACATCAATACTGGAGCTGCTGCTAGCATCTCCTCGGGCCATTGGCGTAACCGTCATGATGGGGGAGTGGCCCGATTCCTTTGCGCGTTTACGAGGTGGCGATGGTGTGACCGATCCAGGGACCGCGTCTCGGCTGTTGTTGTTGCTGCTCCTGCTGCCGCGAATTCGGGTCCGCTTCGTAGAGGACGTTATAACTCTGGGGTCTGACCTGAGTGATTAAAAGGCCACTCGGGTCGTACCAACAGATCTGGTCAAAGGTTGGTTCTGGAGGTTGATGGATTAGACCTTCCTGCAAAGTCCAATACCGTCCGTCAACAAGGAATTAGTGGGGAAGAGTCCTGCTTATACCTGTTTCAATTCGTAATGAATCTGTTAGTGTACGGTGTTGTAAGTCGCAGTAGTCAAGTGGCGGCGGTTGGGTTCCTTAAGGTATAACGCTGCTCCTAGTCTCGTTTGACTATTGCCGTCGTCAACAGGCCGACAAACCAAGTTTAAAATCAAATCGACAATTTGTAATAGTATAAACTTCAAGTGATTTCCCAAGAAGAACAGCTCCAGAACGGCAAATAACTCTTATCCCTCCTGTAACAGCAATTATCCGGTACGAAGACTTAGTTATCTATGACCGGGACCTGGACTCGTAGATAGTGGGGGAAACAGTTGCCCTTGCCCTGGTCTGGTGGTACGCTTAGCAACTGAAGCTACAACCTGAAAAAGTGACCAAAATGTGGTGGAGAAGCGATCCAAGCTGTACTACGCAGTAAGAAACCTTTTGTCTCAGATGTAGTGGTCTATTTGAAGCAGTATAGTTGTGGAGCTTTTGATCATTAGAAGGTACTTGGGAGCTCTGCAACATATATGAAGGGGTGAGGATAGGCAGCTCTCAACCAACACTGTAGACTTAACAGACAATTAAAGTACTATAGAACATGCTATATATCTTTACTCATGGTATCACAGTGTTAGATCGGTTCACAAATGTGAGTATTTTATATGCAAAGGTTGGTGAGCAGTGATCTCGGGGGAGTTGATCTATGCAGGGGTGGAAGAAGGCCGCTAATGCTGTGGATCAATTAGGCTCTCGTAATACCAAGTCTCAAGTCTCTCACAATGTCTGACACAGATCCTTTAGGGATCAGAGCGACTCCTTGTCCAGCCCACGTCGACATGTCCTGCCAGTCTTCACGGTCAGCAGCAGCCTTGCGAATAGGCTGCGTGAGAGCATTCTGGATAGGATAGGCGAGAGTGGGCTTATCCTTGTAGGTCTCAATGAACGTATTACGTACAGCACGAGCATAGCGGCCCGTGAAGGCGCGAGTCAGCAGCGTGTCACCCGAGCTTTTGGCTGAAGCCAATGCCTGTGAGTATGCCGGCGGGATATTGGCCTCGCGAGTCTGCAAAAAAACTGTACCCAGCTGTACAGCATCAGCACCTAGATCCAGAACTGCCTTGATACTTGTTGAATCCATTATTCCACCAGCGGCGATGAGAGGAACACCCAATTGGGCAGTTACAACTTCACGCAGCAGAGTGTGCAATCCGACACCAGGGAAGTCGAGGTCAAGGAAAGTTCCACGGTGTCCGCCTGCCTCAAAGCCTTGAAGAACAATGGCATCAGCCTGAAGATCTGCCCAGACCCGTGCTTCTTCTAGGCTGGTGGCCGTCCCTACAACGCGACTGCCATGAGCTTTAAGCCGATCAATAACCTGTTTTGAAGGATGACCAAACGTGAACGACACAATAGGCGGCCGGGCTTCCTCTACGGCGGCCAATTGTAGGTCAAATTTTGGCGCATATGCCTGAGGAAGTTCGAATGCTAGGTCTTTACAGTCATAGTGCTGCTTGATCCAGTTCAACGCTGGATGGTCTGCAATGTCCACTGCTGAACTATAGTCTCGATCAAGCACAAACATATTGACATTAAACGGTTTTCCCGGTGCCTGACAAGCAATGGACTGCAGTTCCTGCTGGATTTTCTGAGGACTAAGCATGCCCACTCCTATAGATCCAACTATGCCTGCTCGCATACTTGCAACTGCTAGAGTGCTATTGCCAATGCCGGCCATTGGTGCTTGGATGATCGAGCCCAGTTCAACAAGCCATGAGACCATTTTGTTTCTTCTGTTAATCTTGTTAACGTTTCCAAGTAGCATATTTGTACTGGAAATACCTCGCTTTATAAGCTAATGCCCTCAAAGTCTGGGGTACCTCCGGTTCGGACGACAGCCCCGTAACAGGATATAAGCCCCTACCCATGTCCCGCCGCGCAGATCGGCATCGTGATATTTCAGTGCAGCTGTAAATGCAACTGTGTACTTAGAACATTCCCCCCAGAATCCGTCCAGCGCTCGCGCCGATATCGTCTATTTACCTAACAACGCTCTTGCTAGACCGTCTTTTGCTGCTCTGGCGTCATGGACTCACGCTCGGCTGCCGCGGTCAGCGATCCGCAGTCGTACAAATCGCGGAAAGAACGCTTCGTGACTGACCTGACTGGAGGCACCATTAGCGAAGTGTATCTCGTGACACTCGTATCCGTTACCGTGTATTTGGCTTGGTCTGTGTTGCACTCACATACATTGTTGTTCTCGGCCTCAAGGCGGTGGTCCGCGCCTAGTTTATTCCTCGACTTTGCCCTCAACTGGCTTGGATTGCTAGCTTCAGTGACTCTGTACGAGTCCAGTCCTCTAACACTTAATGCTCTTGTGTTGGCCCCCGTGGCCCTCGTAGCCATCTACTCACGGTCGTCTTCGCGACCTACAAAACAAAAACGCCACGATCCAAAACCAAAGGTCGCCGCAACGGCCACCGCAACTGCCGCGTACTTACCACGCCAAGTGTTTCTGACCATTTACCGCGCCGGAATGATGATTGTTACTTGTATGGCCATCCTGGCCGTGGACTTTCCCATTTTCCCGCGTAGATTTGCTAAGGTTGAGACGTGGGGAACATCGCTAATGGATCTCGGCGTGGGCTCATTTGTCTTTTCAATGGGCCTCGTCTCGAGCAGAGCAACGCTGATCGACACGTTTCTTGACCGAAGAACACCTCCTCTCAAGAGCGTTCTTAAAGCTGTACGTGATGCTATCCCTGTGCTCACACTAGGACTCTTCCGCCTAGCTGCTGTCAAGTTCCTTGATTATCAAGAACACGTTGCTGAATATGGAGTCCACTGGAACTTCTTCATGACCCTGGGATGCCTGCCTCCATTAGTAGCTCTCGTGGGATTTGTTCCCAAGCGAATTCCGACATTTGTTGTTTCGCTGGCAATTGCTGCTATCTACGAGTTGCTTCTCGACAAAACATCCCTTGGTGCCTATATGATATCTGCACCACGGACCAACTTATTGGCGCAGAATCGCGAGGGCGTATTCTCGTTCTTTGGCTATCTGTCCATCTTTTTGGCGGGCAAGTCAACGGGGTTTTACGCGTTGCCTAGTTCTGTACCTCTCCGTGCGTTCTTTTTCCCATCAACACAGGCTCACTACAACAAGGCTGCATCCTCAACTAAGAAGTCTTCACTACAACGACTGGGACTCTTAGTTGCATCATCCGCTCTCAATGGCCTGCTCCTCTACTTGGTGTCGTTCCGCCTAACTCCATCCCGAAGACTAGCAAATCTTCCATATGTCTTATGGGTCAACTCGTACAACACTGCGTTTTTGGCTCTGTTCGCTATTGTCGAGAAGCTGTTCCTTCCCGTCGAGTCTAGTTATGATAGTTCGGTACCTATCTCTCTCGAGGCTATCAACACGAATGGACTGGCCATATTCCTGTTGGCCAATGTTCTAACGGGAGTCATCAACATGAATGTGCACACACTCGATGCGTCACCCGAGATGTCGCTGCTCATTCTAGTGTCCTATATGGCTGTCATCTTCGTCGTGTCAATAGGTCTCTACAGTCGACGTATTTTCATCAAACTGTGATGAGAACACAAAAGACAAGAACATTGAGGCATCCGTCCCGAGACTGCCCTGTCCTCCCTGGTACTGCATCGCGCAATTGCATCTGCATCTGTAATCATTATACATTCTATGTACACAAACAACATCAGAGCACCAATAGCTCATTTTTCGGTCAGAAACTCTCGGCCCTTGTTGACCCCGCTGTTCCTCTCAATGACTCCCCAGATTCTATCCATCTTGATGCCACCAACATTGTCAGCAACGTAGAAGTTGGTAGCAAGACCAGTCTCAGAATCACGGCACTCCCAGTTCACCCAGCCATGGCGCTTGTTGGTTAGTCTCAAATCAGCAAGTTTGACTTCAGTGCCGTAGGTTCGTCGACCAAACAGGCCAATGCGCTCCAGAACAAGAGTTTCGTCGGTAGTCATGTTCTCATAAGTCTGAGCTACGTCTTTCTTGTACACGCGGAAGATTCGTGTCACATATGCTGATGTGAAATAATGCAGTGCAGGAAACGGAAGAGCTGTGATGGCTGTCGCTAACGAACCTGCCAAAAGTGAGCCTCCAGTGTAGTCAAAGATCATGTATCCAATGTATCCTAGACAAGCCGACACTCCCACGGTCCAGCGCTTTGTGAACGCAATTTGGCCACCCATGGGTGCTGTGTACAAAGGATTCATACCAAGACGAAGCTCTGGATCTATGTATTCAGCAAACGGCCGACCAGGCTTCTTCACCTTTACGAGGTGAGATTCATCTGGGTATGCTGGATTGACTTCGGACTGGAGTGTTGGAGCCGAATGAAACTGTCGGTAAAGAATAGATGCATGGCTATAAGCTGTACTGGAGCAAAGAAGCCGAGAAGTTGGCCGAATCACGGCCAAAGGACCTTGTATCCGCGAATAAATCATTGTACAAACCGAGAACTAAAACTGGACGTTGTCTGTATATATATATGTCTCCTAACCCTGGTATTGGTAGTTCAACAGTGACAAGTACAAACCGAACACGAAGACCCAACACTATGAACAAAAAAATGCATTGTACATAATCGTATATATAGATTAGCGGCCTATAAGACGCATAGCAAGGTATGCTACAGCTCCAACAAATCGGAATGCAGCCAGAGCAGCCACTGACCATAACACAACTGACAGGTAAATTTGAGTCTGCTTGCTCTCGCCAGTACCAATAGAACCACAGTCACCTGCCGTGGCACGTCTGAGAACGTCAAGCGACCTCGTACTTTGAGAGACTCCGTTTGCATCAGTCTGGTCAGTGAACACGCTGAGACCTGCAGTGTTAAGAACAACGGCAATGAGCGCAACATTAGTGAAGACCCAAATCAGTACGACTGAGGAGCGGAACAGAGCATAATAATCCTTGTTCTTGTCGTCGAGTGACGGAGGCTTCTCCACTTCTTCTTCTGCCTTGGCAAGAACTCCCAATTGGCTGACATATGCCTGATCAATGTCTTCTGTCCGAGTAGGAATATTCATCTCTAGCTTACCAGCATTGTTAGTCTTGGCAACACCCAGATCCAACTTCTGACCAGTGTCTCCCTTTGTACCCCACGAGATATCGTGGATGTTGCAGAATGCATACACATTGAGGACATTGATGTACGATGGTGACAACAGCAAGTACTGCAGAAAGCTGGTAAACATGTGCCATGGCTCGAAGAACAGGAATGACGACAAAAAATATAGTGCATATGTCGAAGCAATGGAGATCACCAGGTCTCGGAACGTTTGATTCTGAATGACCAGGCTAGTTGAGAATCCACCGTTAGTGCACAGTGCAAACTCAACCGACTTGACGGAAATGTAGATAGCAGCAAACATGAGATAAGCCATTAGAATAGCAAAGAATCCCACCATCAAGATATAGAACTTTTGTGTTCCTTTAGGCCGGTTACCAAATGACAGAACAAAGATGGTCACGATACAACCGCAGTAAACCCAGAGCAAAATCACGGAAAGCGCCTTTCCTGGTGCAAACCCAAGACTTGGGTCACCGAGTGAACTGGTAAGGATACGGAAAACTAGGAAAAAGTTTCCAATCGAGAACCATGAAAACAGCATTGACAGTGCCTGATAGAAAAATTCAAGGTGGAACAATAGTTTGCGAGCAAGATTGTGACCAGACCGCCAGATTCCAAACATATGGACCTGGGCATAGACAGCGGCAAAAAAAGATCCGTTAAGCCAGCGGCGACGCTGAAGAACTAATTCTGCCAGCCTGTTCGGAACATCTGTCTCGGCATGTGCCGACTTGACATACTTTAGAAGCCAATTAGCATCCCGCTTGGCAACTAGCTCCCAACATAAGATACGATCTTCAGCCAAGAACATATTTGCAGTAAAGATACCAGCACCGATATCATGAAGCTTTTCGCCCTTGAAGTACTGTACCAAGGGACCGTTTCCAGTCAAATCATTTTGTAGTGCGATGTATCTATACGCGGAGAAAGCTCCGGGGAGTACACTGATGAATCCGAAGACACTCTCCAAAGGCTTATCAAGAATATTTGACATCTTGTACTCGAAATTCTGTGCTGCAACCAGCGGGTTTAGCAAGTTATGCGACCCAGTTCCGAGTTGAGCAGTGATTTCACCACATGCGCCTCCGACATTTGGGTGACTGTCAAATGTCTTCCATAAGTGGTAAATAGAGTCGTGTCCTGGCTGCGTACCAGCATCAAGCAGTACACAGACCTTGGGATTTAAGACCGGTCCAAAAGCGTTGAAGAACCAGCGATGTGAGTTGATTTTCTTCTGGTTCTTCTCCTTTAAGCAGAAAATCATTTGAACGGGAACAGTCTGTTCTGTCATCAGTTTGACCGTCTTGTCGACACTAGATATACCAACTCGAGTTGTGTACTCGTAGATATGCGCTGTCACAGGTCTGTCGTTGACCATGTTCTTGGCAAACCCCTCTTGGTACACACCCAGAGCTGCCATAAGAGCCATCGCACGAGGGTGGATCTGCTCACGGCCATCAGCCACAACGCACACAACAACCTTCTTCCAGGCATCTTTACCCCATGTCTTCGATCGGTTACGGCTCATGAGGTGTCTGATATTACGGAAAACTCCCTGTAGAGTTCTGCCCAAGAATACATCGCTTTCATTGTAAATAGTAATGACAATGAACAATTCTGTTTCTCGAGGCGTCTGGTAGCAGCGCTGACGCAGTGTGAACTCATTGGCCCTGAAATCATTTGGGTCGCAAGTTGCTGCTGAATATCTCATGTGCGTGAACTCTCTCTGCTCATCACGGTGATCTTGGAACTGCGTCAATAACTTCATGGACACAGGACAATCGAGAACAAGATTTCCCTTGTACAGTCGCACGCGCTTCATGGACTTGGCGCGTCGCGGTTGCATGTCTGGTGGAGGTACTGGGGTACCCATCGATTGAGGCGGAGGCATACTAGGAGGAGGCTGCTCCTGCTCATAGGGGTAATCGGGAGTCTGAGAGGATTCGTCAGAGTAGATTGTTTCATCGTCGTCATAGGTGTTAAGAGGATATTGGTCTCCTGCAACTGGGAATGGCCTGAAGTCATCACCGTCCTCACCGAGGTATGAAAAGGAGTCGTTTCCGTTTGAAAATCCAAGTGAGTGGCTCATGGGCTGCGGGTATGGCTTCAAAAGGTACGAGTTTTGCTCGTCCTGTGTGCGTGGCCCGGGAGCTATGCTCTCGTCAAACGGATTCGCGGAGTATGGGCCGGCATAGCTGGTGTTTATTGGCATGTGCGGATCCTCATAGTAGTTTGGATCATTGCCATAGGTGGGCTCGTTACTGTACGGGTTTGCAGTTCCCAGAGCTGCACCAGCTGGCGGAGGGTAGGTCGAATCGTAGTAGTCATGGTCTTCAGGTGCTCCATTATCATAGTATTGTTGAGGCTGACCTGCTGAGAACGGCATCTGACCAGGTGCTGGTGTGTGAGCATTGTAGGGATGGAGAGGTGGAGGTGCACCCATCCCGGCCTCGAGTCCAGGGCTCGAGTAACCAAGAGGCGAGGCGACTCGTGGTGGTGGTACTGGATGGGCTGAATGCGACATATTTGGTGGAGCTAGTGAACCAGGCGCTTGGTGAGAGTAAGGGTCTGCATGGTACTGATGACCCGCTGATTGCGTATGATAGCCGTTGTTGTGAGGTGTGTCGGAGCTCGAGGGGTACGGTTGAGCAGTGTGAGCATCTTCATCGCTTGCACTTGTCGGATACGGGGTCCCTGATGGGGTATTTCTTCCCGCTGTATGTTAGACGGTTTCCCATGACCGAAGTATTTCGGCCTCCACCCTGTCGTGGTACCGAATACTGAGACATTGGATGCAGCGTTCAAGAAGCGGCCAACCGCCCAATGACCAGATAGTTGATCTGTTGTTTTCCAATCATCTTCTTTACTTACGTGGTCCCGGAGTTCTGCTCATCGAGTCGTTCGGTGAATGTCGCAGTAGTGCACAAACACGTTGACGGCAGAGTTATATGTTTAGCTACTGCCTGTTCAACGGTGTCTCGCTATAGTGATTTATGGCTGTGCATGCCACTAACACTATTAATAGTGCTCGGCGGGAAGGCGACTGTGTGACGGCCAAGACTTTTAGAGGCGGAAAAAAAAAGTTGTGCTGCACCCAGTGTTCCTAGTAGTTAGTACCAGTGAGCATAGCGCGGAAAGCTGTTCGCTCCTTGACTGGTCACCGGACACTGGTCTTCACATGCCCTAGGACACGTGAATCATTACGCGTTACAATAATACCCCTGGCTCAGGGTTGCGTCAGCTCCGAATGCAGCCAGTCCTATAGGGGGAGTGCACGAAGCATCGTGTATCCATCTGATGGTTAACACTGATTGTTACACAGGCACAATGGTTTCGTTTGGTATTTAGTTCGTTTCAATTCAATTGGTGCTTGTTGATTCAAAGTACTAAGTCTTTGCACGCGGTTTATGCCTCCCTCCTTGGTATCCTCTATACTCCTCCTTCGATCTATAACTAGATATGCTATTCAACATGTGTATGATTAGATGCTACTTATCTCTAGAAGTCGAACTGTCTCTACAGAGGTACAGCACAGTTAAAATGCACAAAGACAGAGAAAACAAGCACGGCATGTTCAAGTAAAATCGAGTTCACTCTCGCTCAACGGCAGAAGCTACTTCGCCAGATAGGTCGCGAAATCGCTCCTCATTAAAGGCGACGAGGAGATTCCGGGCCCAGTCTACCAGAACCGCTTCATGGATAGCATCCAGGATAGTGTCATTCTTAGGAATGGCCTGGTTTGCAACAGCAGCAACCGTTCCAAGGGCCAGGAGAAGACGATAAGCTGACTCGGAGCTCGTCGATAGAGCGGTTTTCAGCTTGCCAATGTACGTGACAAGTTCGAACAGTGCTGCATCCACAAGCTCACCCCGAGCCTTGGCAGGAATGCATGCCACAGAGTAGTTCAATAGCAAAGACGACACACTCAGAGCCAGGGCTGGCGACAGGTCTGAGCCTAGTCCATCAATGATAACAGCAAGAGTCTCAAGACTATTCTCTCGAACCTGGGGGTTGTTGGCTAGTTTTGCACCAGCAGGTGTAGCAAACATGTTTACAAGAACACGTGTTGCCAAAAGCGTGTGTTTAGGCAGCTCGGGATTGAGAAAATCAAAAACCACCTGTATGAGGACTGCAGGTGGCTTATCCAAGCCGACGACAGCCACTCGAAGAATATCCAATGGCGCAAGCATATCAGCAGCAGGCCAGCCCAGCTGTTGGATCTCGAGGAAATGCTTGAGAAGTGCCTGGGAAGCTTGTGATCGCAGTGCAGACTCGAGTTCTTGCAACTCTGAATCAGACAGGCTGCTGGTGCCGCCGGACTGGTGCCGAGAATTGACAGCCCGAAGAGTCGCCAGCAGACCATCTGCTTTATGAGCCGTCTGACTAACAAACTCGGTGTGTGGTATAATGCTAAAAGTTTTGGAAACAGTTGGCTCAGAACCGGGAACATATCGAGCTCCAGACAAGGATGACTCCGCGGGAGCGGCAGTTAGGTTAACGGGCTCACCATTCGTAACAAGGAAGTTAACGATGTCTTCGAGATAAGAAGTAGGCAGTTCATTATCTGAGATAAACTTCTGCGCAGCAGTGTAAGGGTTCTCATTGCGGTTGAAAGGCAGCTTCAGAGGAGGAGCGCCATCTGTGATGTCGACGTCAAACACGAAGTCGTACTCCTTGCCCTCGTAGCTGACCTTTCGGCCATCACCAGTAGCTGAAGAGTTGGCACCCTTCATTACCTGGCCAATTTTGACCCACATACCAGTAGTCCACTGGTAGGCCAACAGAGTTCCAACTCCATCATCCTCACGAACGACAACGACCTCACCCTCTTTCGAGCCAGAGCTGTCCAGCACCGACTTTGGACGGACCTGAGACTCGTCAAAAATTCCTTCGCTCTGGTCGCGACCAATACCCGTGTTCGCCACAGCTTCCTCCAAGGCAGCACGCTCTGCCTCTGGAGCCCAGCGGGTAGGATCTCGCGAAAACACGCGAGCTGTTCGGTCGCTTCCTCCGACAACGACATCGTCAGATTCAGGCAGAACAGCCACATCCCAAACAGACACACACGGAAGCGTCAGTACCTGGAGACACTCACCCGAATCCACATCCCAAATACGGGCCGAACGATCTTCACCACCAGAAATAACCTGGGTACCACCAGACAGGGCAGCTACGCGATACACAAAGCCTGTGTGACCCGATAGCGTACGTAGAGGCTTATCCGAGTGTAGTAGATCCCACACCCTGAGCGTCATGTCATTTGAACACGAAACAACAAGAGGAAGGTCAGAGTTTCCTGGAAGACCTTCAAGAACGCAGAGACCCCTGACCGAGTCTGCATGAGCCTTGGCCACAGTCTTTACAAGTTGGCCATTTTTCCACACTTTAATAGACGTGTCGGCGGATCCCGTAACAACGTAGTCTCCAAAGGTCACAACAGCCCACACGGACGCAGTGTGCCCTGTAAGGGTGTGCAGCAGCTTGCCAGACTCTGCTTGCCAGACTCTGGCCGTCGAGTCCCAGCTTCCACTAACCGCAAGCCCATCACGAGCATGGAGATCACAGACATTGGCAGTGTGCCCTCGAAGGGTGACAAGGTCTGGTTTAGGACCAATAGGAAGAGCCTTGATGCCATCTACAACGAGTGACTGTCCGCCAGTCAGCAACAGATCAGAGGCCGAGTCGTAGGCAAGAGCATTCAGATACTTGACGCCTGGGTCCTGGTAGACAATCGTAGAAACCCATGGCTCGGTGATATTATCCGAGACACGTTCCCACACACGAAGAGTCGAGTCTCGCGAGCAGGAAGCAACACACGAAGACGAAATGACCGCCAGCGCCTTGATATCGTCTTCATGGCCGGCTAGAGTTGCGGTTAACTTAAACGGAGCCATTGAGAGTTCGGTCGAGAGAGGCGCAACTGGCAAGGATAGTTTTCAAAATCAGGAGAAAGGCGCCAATTGACGGATGCACAGGGCTACTACCTTTTCTATATAAAGCAGATGGCACACCTAATTGTAGTAGTGGTAGTAGTAGTAAGTAGTTAGAAGACCGAGTCGTCGTTGTGGAGAAGCATAGAACGTATTAGCAATACATCACGTGACCGATGAGGGGAATTCGATATGTGGGTACGGGCGAATCATGACTTTGTGGGGAGAGGGAGGAGGAAGATGAACATATGGATTAGATATAAGTACAGCTGTATGTAACAAGGGTAACCTGAGACGACAAGAACGCAGAGCGTGACGACATCTAAGTAGAAGCATCTATCTGCATAGTTTCTTCACTAGCAGTCGCGGCGGCGGAAGTGGTCTCAACAACAGGTTCAGCAGCGGCAGCTGCTACAGGAGCGTCAACTACAGGCTGAGGAGTGGGCTCAGCAACAGCAGTTGAGGGAGCACTGGCTCCCATGTAAGCGTCGAGCTCAGCATCAAGGTCCTCGGCAGTTTTAGCAGCCGGACGACCCCTTCGACGAGACCCACGGTCTGAGCGGGACTCAGCAGGACCACGGATGCGCGAGTCCAAAGCTCGGCCACGGCGTGGCCTGTCCTCGTCACGCGGGAACAATCCTGAGCGTGGTACGAGTTGGAGTCTCAACGTCTGTCCCGCAGCCGGGCGACCGTTGAACCGGCGCAGAGCCTCACGAGCGTCTTCTGGTTCCCGATAGGTGACCCATGCTACTCCCGTAGAGCGGCCAGCACGGTCATACCGAATAACGACTTTTTGCAACGGACCGATCTTTTCAAACAGTTCCTTGAGTTAGACAGACAGGAACATCAAACTCATACCAAACTTACCTCGAGATCCTGCTCATTGAGACTGTAATGTAGATTGTAAGCGTAGACAGTCTGAGTTAGTTGGACTGAAGAAGGACGTGACTAAGACGTAGTTGAGCAGTTAATACGAGCAGCAGCAATGTGTAGAGGAGCAGTCAAACAGAGGAGCGGAGGAGCGGAGGAGCGGAGGAGCAATGAGCGGTTAAGCACACGGTAGACTAGCATATAGCAGCTAGTGGCTAGATAGCAGCTAGTAGCTAGCATACAGTGACTTACCAGGTACCGTAGTAAGCATTAGTAACAGCCAACTAAACTCGTAATAGCACACAGGCAACATTGGAGCACACGGCGGTGCTACTTAGTGCCAAGCAACAGAGGATCCTCAGTCGGCACATGAACTTTCGATACGAGACATCGGAAGCCGACCAGGAGATGCCGATTAAGTCATGACAATCAAATCAAGCAATACACTCTTCGTTTTCAACCATTGGAGCTGTTGACATTCGACTGGGAATAGTTGTAACCACTTTCGACCTCAGAATAGTTGAGCAATAAAAACGGCGAACCAACCTTTGTAAACCAAATGAACTGTAACAGTATACAACCACTGAACATTTCCTAGTCCACTCACTACAGGCAACCCCCCGCTCAGATACCTGCAGTATAGGATCGCCATGTTATGACCCCTGAAATACACTCCTCAGGGTTGCTATTTGCAAGCTCGGTAAAAGGGGAAATGGGGACACGCCGTTGGCTACTAGCTGTGAGCCAAATAGACGCGTGCGTTGTAGTGATGAAGATGTGGCCTTGGGGGGGGGGGCGAGTAAAACAGTCACTTACAGGTAGAGGGCGGGACGAGTCAGAGTCCCGAGTACGGCCACGTGAACCACGACTACCACGGTGTGTCCGGTACGAACGGGAATCCTGGACAATGTCGTCGAGAGCGCGATCCATGGCAAGAGGCGAGTTGTGCAGTTTAGGTAGCGCATCAAAATGCAGGTTTCGATCCAGAGTGTGGGCCCTTGCCCACACCAACATACCAGCGCCAGGCGCAAAGTCAAAGCCGTGCCATTATAAGCAGATACAGGGTATGGGGTGTAGACGCGCGGCAGAGACTCGTATGCACTACCAGCTGCATTAGGCTCAACGGGGCCTAACCTTCGTAGCATGTAGCACGCAAAGATCCGAGATAAAGCGTCTAAGAGGGTGGGGGAGGGAGTTGCTTGGCGGGCCGTACAAAGTGAGTTGTGGGTCCCGCGGACCTCGACTCGCCGGATATTGGGAGCTGGAGCATCGTCAATAGAGCCCACCAAGTCATAATATCGGCTCGCCAAATACTTTGGATTTAGCTGCTGGGATCCAAAGTATCTCGAGTGTTGACCCCCTGAATACAAGATCACCCCGGGCCACTCAGCAAACACCGCCCAGGACCCCGGCTTGTGTGTCAGCGCGGGTCGGTGGTAGACCCGGGCTGCACCCCGTCCCCCGGCCCTACCCTCGGATTTCTCGCATTTGCGCACTGCCCATGCGGCGCCGTTGACCCCTATACGAACGCCGATGCACGGCTTACCACCGTTCGTATAACCAAAGCACTGCAGCTGCTTAAAATTCCGTGCATCTACGCTAACGCACTCCGACTATATTACCTTCCTAGTCTCCCCTGCATCCTTAGTGTTGAAGCGTTTTGGCTAGCAATGAAACCGGACGCCGACGACATGTCTGAGGTTCACGAGGTGGTTGACACAGCTGAAGCCGACACGGCGGGGTTGCGCTTACACGCCATAGATCAGGTCTCGGTGCAAATCCGGGACCTCAGTCTTACAGTTAAGGATGGAGTTGCTGGTTCACTTGACAAGCTCATGTTCTGGAAGAACAAGAGCAAGTCCTCATCAGCTTCATTAGGTTCGTCATCACCATTGCCTGATGCCGTGGATATTGAGAAGAAGGCCGTTTCCACCTCACCTGATGTGTGTGGTGCTCCAACTGATGCTCCTACTGATGCTGCTCATGTTATCCCCGACACAGAAGACCTCACGTCCGTGACCCGCAAACACATCCTATCCCATATCTCTGCCGACGTGCCTGCTGGCACCATGATGGCCATCATTGGTGGCTCGGGGTCTGGCAAAACGTCGCTTCTCAACGTCATGGCTCACCGTATGGCCTCTAGTAACCTGCAGCTGACTGGAGAAATCGCATTCAACGGCCAGCCCGACCTTTCGCGCGTCCGCAATGCCTACGTCATGCAACACGACGTACTTCAGCCAACTCTAACATGCCGCGAGACTCTGAGTTTTGCTGCACACTTGCGTCTGCCTGCTTCCACTTCCATGCAAGAGCGTCGCCGCCTCGTCGAGGATATCATCCTTGAGCTGGGTCTCAAGGAATGCGCAAACACTCTTGTTGGTGACAGCGCCCACAAGGGATTGTCAGGCGGAGAAAAGCGCCGTCTCAGCATTGGTATCCAGATGTTGGCCAACCCGTCGGTGCTCTTTCTCGACGAGCCCACCACCGGTCTTGATGCCAACTCAGCATACCTGCTTGTCGAGACATGTCACAAGCTGGCATCACGAGGACGCACTATCATCATGTCCATCCATCAGCCCCGCTCTGACATCTTCTTTCTGTTCGACTCTGTAACCATTCTTACGCGCGGACAGGCTATTTATTCGGGTCTCGTCAAAGACGTTATCCCCTACATGGAAACTATAGGTCCAACCTTTCCTCGTCACATGAACCCAGCTGATTTTCTCATTGACATTGCCGCTATTGACACCCGTACTCCTGATCAGGAGTCATCTACCCGAGCTCGTGTCAATGAACTCCTCAAGGCCTGGGTTCACCACCAGCGATTCATGCCCATCAACTGGATTGATGCCAATGCATCGCCGCAAAATCAGTTGCCCTCGTCGTCATTGAAGACATTCAGAGAATCCACCAAGGCTCCACTATGGCGTGAAATCATTGTACTTGCTCACAGATCCTTCATCACATCTTGGCGTGACCCTATGGGATACCTCGGGTTGCTTCTCGAGTGCCTACTCATGGGAACCATCTGCGGTTGGATTTTCTACAAAGTCGATGGATCCATCTCAGGAATCCGCTCAATGGAAGCCCTACTCTACACTTCGTGTGCTGCACAGGGCTACCTGCTTCTCCTCTACGAGACCTACCGTCTATGTGGACCAGACCTCAAGGTGTTTGATCGTGAGTACAATGACGGCTGTGTCACACCTTTTGGATACCTTATCTCTCGTCGCCTAGCAAAGTGCCTTACTGAGGACCTCTATGTGCCACTCATATTCTCAGTCATTATCTACTTTATGGGTGGTCTGCGTACCGATGATCCCAAGCATTTCTTCATTTTCTTTGCTACCGTGCTACTCCAGCATTACACTGCCGTCTGCTTTGCCATGCTTTGTGCTGCCATATCGAGAGACTTCACCAATGCAGCCCTCATCGGTAATCTTGGATTTACCTTGCAGAGCATGTCGTGCGGTTTCTTCGTGAATGCCACTGTCATGCCGGTTTATGTTCGTTGGACAAAATGGATTGCCTATGTATATTACGGTTTTGGTACCATGGTATCAAATCAACTCAATGGCTTCGTTGGCGACTGCCCATTCAACCTCAACGATGAACGTTGCGATCCTTACAAGGGCGAATATATCATTAAAACGCTAGGGTTCCCTGTCGATTGGATCGCTGAACCTCTGGGGATTGTTCTCGCTTGGGCTGTTGGTTTCTACATCCTGGCCTTCTTCTTCCTGAAATACCTACGTGTTTCTGTATCTGTATCCAAGTCGTACTCTCACAAGGAGGACAAGACTGACGAGGTTGTTCCTACAATCTCTGTAAGCCCCCGCTCTGACAATGTCATCACCGTCTCTCTGAGCGATGTGGTGCTATCTGTCATCCGTCGCCGTGGCTGGAAGGCCCAATCTAAGGAGATTCGCATCCTTCAGAACATCAATGCCACTTTTGTCCCTGGTTCTATCAATGCCATTCTAGGGCCGAGTGGATCGGGAAAGAGCTCTTTGCTCAACTATATGGCCGATCGTCTTCATTCGAGCACCAACCAAAAGTACATTGCTGGTGGTGATATAATCTTCAACGACACGCTACCGAGCAAATCGCTGATTAGATCTCTTTGCTCATACGTGACACAAGAGGATGATGGACTTCTTCCCTCGCTGACTGTGCGCGAAACCCTGTACTATGCCGCCTACTTGCGTCTTCCGAAACACCTCTCATTGAGGCAAAAGCGTGCCCGTGCGAACGAAGTCATTCTCAAGATGGGTCTCAAAGATTGCGCTGATACGCTCATTGGTGGAGAATTTGTCAAGGGAATATCTGGAGGAGAGAAGCGTCGTGTCACTATCAGTGTTCAGCTACTCAACGATCCCAAGATTCTGCTTCTGGATGAGCCAACATCTGGTCTAGATGCCTTCACAGCTGCTTCCATCCTTCAGGTTCTCCGCAGCCTTTCTGAGGAGGGTCGTACGGTGATCTGCACCATTCACCAGCCTCGTTCTGATCTCTTCACCCAGTTTGGAAACATCTTGCTTCTTGCAAAGGGTGGCCGTGTTGCTTACAATGGTAAGCCCGATGGCATGATGGAGCACTTTGCGTCTTTGGGACACCCGTGTCCCCAACTGACAAATCCTGCAGACCATGTGCTTGATCTTGTTTCAGTCAACTTGCAGTCGGACGAGAAAGAGTCGATTTCTCGACTAAAGGTGGCCAAGCTATTGGACTCTTGGGCGGCAATTGTCAGCCAGCAAGAGAAACCTCAGCTTCGTGATTCTAATTTGCCTGCAGAGTTCAGTAGTTTTGTCCGTCAGCAGTCGGACTTTGTGTCTGCATATGCGACGCTGCTTCGCCGATCGACTCTCAACTTCTCGCGCAGCCCGAACATGATAATGGCTCGTATCATGCAGGTCGTCGGTATTGGTATCATTTTCGCCTTGTTCTTTGCTCCTTTGAAGGATGACTACATTGGGATCACTAACCGCCTTGGTCTTGTGCAGGAAATCACTGCGCTATTCTTTGTCGGAATGCTCAACAACATGGCCATCTATCCCTATGATCGGGCTGTGTTCTACCGGGAGCATGACGATAATGTCTATGGTGTGCTCCCATTTTTCCTTGTCTATCTCACCCTTGAGTTCCCCTTTGAGTGCGTCACTTCGCTCATTTTTGCTGTTTTCCTTGCTATTATTCCGGGGCTGCCTCGCACGCCCCAGCTATTCTTTGCTTGTTCTTACATCTCTTTGGCCATTGTCAATTGTGGTGAGTCCATTGGAATTGTATTCAACACTCTCTTCATGCATGAAGGATTCGCGGTCAACATCATCTCTGTCATTTTGTCTATTGGCTCTATGATGGCCGGTCTTATGTCTCTTAACATGCCTGGATTCTTGAAGGGTATCAATTGGCTAAGTCCTCTGAAGTATGGCATTTCTGCCCTCATTAACATGTCATTCGAGGGCCAGACTTATTCATGTGAGGGTCAGGCACTCACACCGAACGGTGGATGTGAGTTCCACACGGGAGAACAGATCCTTCAAGCATATGGTCTAAAAGCCCATGTTCCCGCCAACCTTGGTGGAATTGCCGTTTGTTTGGTGGTTTACCGTATTGTTGCCTTTGCGGTTTTGAAGGTTAACCGTCTCAAGCTCGGCGTTAAGTCGTTCGAGCGTAAGCGAGAAGCTTAACATTGCATCTATAATTTAGACTGAAAGTTTTTGTTGTACTTTTAACCTTATGTCTTGATTCATTTGTAACTTTATACAATGGCTTCAAAACAGCTCAGCTATGCGAGCTTTCGTTCAAAGAGAGACGAATTGCAAGTTCCAGATCGTCGTCTTGAGCTGATGATGACGTTGGAATACCAGGAGACTCAGCGCGAGGCGGATCCATCATGGACAGCTCAATTGCACGACGAACTTCTTCATCCTCGGATAGCTCCTCAGGCGCACCATCATACACAGACTCTGAATGAAATTCCTGTTGAATATCGGGCACTGATACAACTTCAGCTTGAAACTGGGGACTGGATTGTTCAGCCATGGACAGCTCCAGGGCACGACGAAGCTCTTCATCTTCTTCATAATCATGGGTCGTCTCTGGCTCTCGACTTAACATCAAAGCATACTGCAATTGGTCCTCCTCCGACAGGTCTCCTGGCGCCCTGTCGTTGAATCGTTCCTCACGAGCTTCAGCTAAGCTTCCATCACTGTCTTCAAGCTCCATCATTTCGAGGTCCATTTCGATGTTCTCGAAAATGTTGTCCCTCGACTGATCTGAGCGACCAGCCACAGGAACTCGAGATTTCTTCTTGACGCCCTTCTTCTTGATAGCAGACTTCTCAAGGTCAGCTCCCAGGTCAAAATACTGAACAGCAGAACGAACGACAACAATGCCATGTGGATTTGCCGGATCTGAATCAATCTCCAGGTACGACGCAGGCCAGGATGACATCGTTTCAGGACTTGGACCCTGTCGCATATTGAGAGCACGCCGAGAGAACCGCGATGTCACAACACGTAAAAATTCGCCAGTCAGGAGGTCAAAAGCTAGAGTGACACCACCAAACGAGGCAACCAAAAGTACCGCCGCATTAAGCGCAATAGCACAAATACTTGGAACAGAAGAGCCAGTCATTTGATAAGGTGACGGAAACCATCTCAGCGGTGCAATAGCCGCCGGTTCCCGAGAAGAGTCTAAAGTAGCCTTGGATAAATCCTCAACTGGTTTCCCATCCAGCGGCCAAACATATACAATGTCATCAGAAGTTGCAGCAGCCACGTACCTACCATCATACCCCGGAGTGTCACGCGGCAATGAAGAGACAGGAAACGATGTACGGTCAAAATTTGCAGCCACAAAATGAAAGTCCCCGGAGGATGCAGGTGCCGAGAATATGCAAACCTCGTGTGCATCAGGATTAGTAGTTAGCTTGAACCGCATAAAGTGCGAACCATTGGCTAGCATTACATAACCAAGGACAAAATCCACGTCAAAGAAGGTGAAACGAGAAAATTGGGTAGTAGTTTCGGAGACTGGGGCTCCATTGGGCGTGTGATGTGCTCGCAATGGACCCAATGGGGTAGGATAAGAGCCGAGTTTGACGAATCGAACAAAGCGTTGTTCGTCATCTGCCGCGACTAAGTGAGGACTACCAAGAGGTGTTGACTCGGGAGAGACACCCTTTGAGTAATACACTTCACCAAGAGCATTGACGCATACCATTGCATATCGAGAATCACTTGTGACGTGTAGAATCGGCACCCCAGGACACACCTCATAGTCTGCTACTCGTGCGCACGAAGTCATATCCCACTGGAAAATGTGTCCATCGTCAGAAGCAGAAAGTGCACCAATGCGAGCAGCACCGGCCCTTGCTGCCGCTAAAGCACGAGGAGATTCAAGCTTATTTATCCACACTGCCGTCACAGAGCCAGAATGGGAGGCCTTCAAGGTAATGTAGTCGCGAAGTCGCGTTTCGTGAGAGAACAAAACTGCTGTAACTAAACCGCCACGCAGACCATAGATGAGACCGAACCTCGAACCGTCGACGCACAGTGTGGAGTCTGTAACATGAAGGAACTTATCAGTGAAGACTCGCTGGCTGGCGATCTTGCCCTTGGTAGGGTCTGCAATGGTACCCACTCCCCGTGGAACAGAAAAACACACAATACGAGAAGCCTCAAAGTCGCAGAACACAGTTGAAATATCCCAGATACTCGCGTTGAATGATAAGTTTGTCCGACGACCCTTTCGCCACTTGTGCAGGTATTCGACACGACTCAAAAGTTCGGTTCGCCACGTAAGACTCGGAGTCACGCGATTGAAGTTCGTGACAGCAAATTGACGAATAAAGGACGCACGCCACGAAGGATCGCCCGCTGCCTGGCGCCAGCGACGGCATACAGCGCCAACGGCGTCAAGATCGACGGAGTCAAGATGACTGAACACAGAGACCAAAACTTCAGGGGGGAGTAAGTCGGCCGTGATAGCCGACGTATGAGAAGAGACTCCAATGGGAGTACCCCGGGGATCGCCATTCACAGGCTCATGTTGAGATGTTTCAATTGCTGAGGAAGGTTTGTCGGGCAAAGAACTGGATGTGTGAAGATTGCTCGAGGTCGATGAATTCGGCATAAAACGGGGCTCAGGTTGGTGGGCCTGAGGATCGAATGCAAAAGAGAACAAGTGTAACAACGCGGAAATTGACTCGAGCCGGGTGGAAGAGTCAATTCAGCAGATGATAGTAACGTAAAGTGGCAGGCAAGTCGTGAAGTTGAGTTTCAGATATCGGGGCAGGGGTCAGGGGTAATATGTAAAGATCGAGTATTACAGTCTATCACTTGAGTACATACACTTGACCAATTGAAGGCTATTAGATATGAGGGCAGTCATTCAAAGGGTCAAGAGTGCCTCGGTGACGGTGGACTCTCGTGTTGTTTCTCAGTGGGTTTTCTATGTGTGGTATCGAAATGTCGGATCGGAAAGTTAACTAGAATTGGCCAGGGCTTGTTGGTGCTGGTGGGTGTTGGCCGAGAAGATACAGAGGACGATTGTGACAAAATAGCAAACAAGGTCTTGCGGATGCGACTATGGCCAAGCCCAGAGGGCCAGCAGTGGAAACAGACAGTTCTAGATATCCAAGGAGAAGTGCTATGCGGTGAGTGGAGATCATCCAATGCTACTTCAAGGAACTACTAATCCAGTATCACAGTTCACCCTGCTAGCGAATATCAAGAAAGGATCCAAGCCAGATTTTCATAATGCTGCCAGTGGTGATACAGCGCGCAATTTGTATAATCTTGTTCTTGAGAAGATAGGCCAAGGTATTCCAGGAGGCCGTGAAGCCGTTGGAGATGGAGTATTCGGCGCTATGATGGACGTGGCTCTTGTTAACGATGGTCCCGTTACAATTGAGCTTGATACAAGAGAATAGATGGATCACTCATAGAAAGCATCAGATTGGACATAAGTTCGTATAAAGGGATTCGACGATGCATACAGAAACACGACTGTTATCCTCTAAGAGTTGTAGATGATAGACATATGTACATTACGGCCAGCAAAGAGTCCTTATAGTCCTCAAGCTGATGGTTTGTCGGCAGGTTGAGCCAGCTTTTGTTGGAGAACTGTGTTAGAAGAGTAAGAGTAAGAGGGAGAGAGAGAGAGAGACAATCAGTAAGCGTTTGATCTGAGACCATATTGGAGTACTTTCAAGGGTGAAAACCGTAAAGATTTCGTACCAAAGTAGTGTAAGAACCTCGCAATCGATACACGAATTGGTCTGATCCCTATACCTCTGCCGTCGACTCGATGAAACAATGTAATATGCTAACTCACCTTGGGAAACAGCCTGAAGCGATGACATCTTGCCATCAACTACAGTTTGTAAGTCAGATAGGTTTTTCTTCAAGGTAGCCACCTTGCGGTTGAAGTACGCCACAGCGTCATCGGCTGACTTCTCGACAAAGTAACCTGTGCCAACGTCCACCATGTAGGTGTCGATGTCAGCAATCTTTCCTGGAACATAGAGTGACGAAGTTAATGGAACAAGAATGTCTTTATCGGAATTTTCAGCTCCTGAAGTCGCCTGAATAGTCTCACTACACTGGTTGAACTTAGATTGGGCCTGTCGCAGCTTTTCAAACGAATCCGACAAATGTTGAACTTCTTCTTCCAGTTGCTGCTGGATATCGGCCAACTGTGCCGTTCCCAGCGTCGTCAGGTCCACTGAGTTAATTCGTGCTATAAAAACAAGCCTATTAAATGACTGCACTGCTTACCTGAAGTTTGTTGCGACATCGTAGATAGTTGGTTAGTGATGGCGCTGATGCCAAAATATATCTGGGGTTTGGTCTCGTGAAGTATGCAGTCCTCGGTCCTACTTACAACATATGGATCCCGACCGCGTAGCTGCTGTGCTTCGGGGCGCCGCTAATCTGAGAGGTTCAGCTTCAGCATCGACTGAAACGCGTCAAGGAAACAGTTCCAGTTCTTCATCGGCTACTGGCGCCTCGAGTTCTCGACCAGAGGTAGCCACCTCCCGAACGCCTCCGACACCCGATTCAGCGACTTCTACGCGGTTACCAAACAGCCGAAATGCTGCGCAAGCTCCATATTTAATTGGAGATGACTCACTTAAACGCTCAGAATCTCCGACCACCGTGACACCGGCGCCTGCGACTATCAAACGTCCTGTCGGCTTTCGAGCTGTTGTAGTGAGCACTCGACAAAAGGGCAATCCTCTACTTGAACACATTCGTGGAGTCCCCTATGAGTTTGCCAAAATTACTCCCGACTATGTCACTGGTGCTACAAGTTGTGTATTGTTCTTGAGTATTCATTACCATCGATTACACCCAGAGTATATTTACAATCGCATTGGCAAGCTGGGCCACGACTTTGATCTGCGAGTGTTGCTGATTGTGTGTGATGTGGCGGATCCAAACGACGCTATCAAGGAGCTCACAAAGACAGCCATGTATCACGACTTGTCCATCGTTGTGACTTGGAGCCCCAAAGAAGCTGCTACCTATATCTCACAGCTCAAGGCGATGGAGACGGCGCCTCCGACACTCATCCAGGGTCATGTCAAATCCGACTACCATTCACAGCTCATTGATGTCATGTCCAAGGTTCGAGGCATCAACAAAAATGATGCTATTAGTTTCGTTTCTCGGTTTGGCAGCTTCAAAGATGGAATTGCCGCTGTGGCTCGGGACCCTGCGTCTCTGGATGCCATTGGAGGCTGGGGTACAACCAAGGCCAAACGGTTCCATGAAGCAATCAGCGAACCATTTATCTACAATAAGACGTACAAAAGGGGCCAGTATGCAAAAGACACCTCAGGTACCAGCGCCGCAGCAACTTGACGTTGAAGCACATTGTCAACTCGGTGATCAGCCTCAGGAGGACGATTCCCTGTCAAATCCATCATGATTCACGGGTCCTTGGATACTGGAGTACTCGCGCGACTTGAATCTCTTGAAAACGTTTGAGATAGCAGGTTCTGAGTCTCCGTTTGGGTGAGCTTGAGGAACCCAGGTAACCGTGGCGGCAACTTTTCACCAGTACTACCGGTCATGTACAATTTCGTCGTGTCAGAAGATTTGGGAACGAGAAGCTCTCGATACACACGACGGCTGGGGTCTGCGTCACGCTTGGCCCGACGTTTAGCCAGTTTATGACTCTGTCGCACCACGGCTACCGGCACAGGCGAGTGCTGAAGACAGTATTTGGATATGGATCCAGGTAAAAGGCCTCTAAATCCATCCATAGATCGACCTCGAGTGCCCACGACGAGAATTGCCGGCTCGTAGATTTGTATCTGTGTTAGACATGAGTGCATATGGGCATGAAACACGGGATTCGTACCATTCGCTGAATCATACTCTCTACTTTTCCTACGGGAAACTCAAGAACCACCGACAGCTTTTTGCCAAGTATGTTCTTCGATAGCACAAACCTCAGGAATCGCTGAGCTTCACTTAGGTAGGCCCTGCGACCGTGGAGCGCTGCAGTTGAACCTGGTATTAGATAGAGTTGATAAAACAAGCTCGATATTGGCAATCACATACTTGGGTCAATTGCTCTGAGACAGATAACTTCGTCTCCATCCTCGACAAGCTCTTCAAATAACCATTCGAGCGCCTCTTCAGAGTACTTATCGGTGTCTACTCCAATAAGAAACGTCCTTGACAGACGAGTGTAGGCGTAGTCGGCATGTTTGGATCGGAGAGTTAGTGACAGATCAGTGGCCTCCTTGTTCTCAAAAGTATCAAAAGCCACCCGCTGATGAAACTTGGTTGTTCCTATAGCAGGCGAAGCAGATCGCGCACGCTGGGGAAGACTTAGAATAGATTGCGGCTGCAGCTGAGGGGTCCTGCTTCGTTGTGCTCCCTGGTCTACCCTAGAAAGCGCTGACGCGCTGATGCGGCCTCTCTCTGACATGTCACAGGGTTTGTGTATATTGCACTGGAAGCTGTCTGAATCCGTCAATCTTTTCTCCGACACTTTGGCTCCAGCCTGCGTTGTAGTGCTAATTGTATCTTGTGGATGAAAGCTGTAAAGATTAACCTCCGCCGATACCCTTTTATCCGCGTATTTATGCGCTTACGTCTTTAGCCATGAATATAGGGTGCCACTTAACTGCTGTCCATCCTTTTGTACCGCCAATCAAGTTACTATGGGTGGTGAGAGAAACCATCACAATGAAGGGTCGGGCAAAGATGGTGTTGAAGGGATACCTAGTGTTCCTGGAATGCCTGGCCAGCCCGCAGATCCCAGAAAGTTCTACCGAAATCCCAGTATAGGCCTCAGGTGGTGGGGCCCGTTGGTTCCAGCCAACGACTGCACTACGTGTCTCTACACTCTAACTGGTGTTCAAATGTCAATGGGACTCGCTTTGTGGATGATTCCAGGACGTGTATATAAGCCGGGTACGTCCATATGGCGCACACGATTGTTGCGCACTGGTGGCATACTTTCTGGATCATACTTCATAATGCTCGCGGCCCTCGAATTGGTCCGACTCACTATTCTTTCGGGCGATCCGTGGTACCAGGATGCAAAGCAGGCCCGTGCAGTTGCCTCCAAAGCAGGTCTTCGTATTGTTCCGTGGCTGGGACCATTTGGCTACCGCGCAATCGGCTACCCGACGTGGCGCAAGCGTATGGATTCTCGCGTTTCACAAGCTGAAGGAATGCGAAGTCGCTCAGAGAGAGTTGGAGAAATGCATGCTGAGCTGCGCCAGCAGAATCGCGAGCTACTGCAGCAGATTCTCGCTGACCTCCAGCGCGAAAACGAGGCTGACGTCAAGACCCGCGAGAACCGGGAACTTATTGAGTTGAAGGAGGAGCTCAATGGGTCCAAATCATTGCCAACCTGGACATCTGTTGAAGACTCGGACAAGAAATCGTCGGATGACGTTGAATGGCATGCTGTTGAACCGTGGGAGCAGCTTTGTGATGAAACGAACCTTTCAGTACGTTTGATGCCTCATTCGCGCGGTGTCCACGAAGATGCATCCATCTCAGTTCCTCTCGACCAATTTGGTGATGTTGAACCCAGCAAAGCCGTGAGCTCTACTGCTCTGAATCCTAATATTGAGGAGCTTCCTGGAGATTTATAGGTTGCTGGCGATTTTATTAATTAGCAGCCTTCATCCCGAGACACTTGACCTTCTGTCATTAGCATAACTTATTTTCTGTACTGTTGTATAGAAAAAGAATAAACCTGCCGGTTTATAACGTCAGGTTTACCGTTTGATTCCACGCCATGAGCTATATAATAGTGAGCTCACCAGTACCGGTCTATTTACCCGGCCTTCACTGTTTTTTGGTTTTTTAAACATAACTAGTTGTTCCCCCTACCCTTTGTATCATTGACACGACTGTGGCATATTTTTGACATTGTTTTGGGCCACCATAAATACTGTTGGAACCGACTTTGTATGTTGCTTTGGGACTCTATAGACGCTCACTTGGTTGTCGTGTACGTCAGTGAATATGCCGACTTCTGACACCCCCGAACAACAACCCACGGTGCCGCCTGATGGTGCTGCTCCTAGTCAACAGGAGCTTGAGGCCCAAATTCAAGCAGTGCTTCAGAGCCTTCAAGCCGAAGAGACAAATGCTATAAATGACGCGTCGAACGAGGCGGCTACACCGGTGGACTCAAATCCAACGCCGGTACCGGCGGACGAGCCTACAGACGCAGAAGCTGTTTTGAATCGGCTGACGAACGCGCTGGCGGCGGATATGGCCAATGCGGCGGACGAAGCGACATCAGAAACAGTAGTGACAGTTTCTGCTCCAGATGAGGTGGCAAAAATGACAACTAGCGAACAGCCTAGTGATGAATCGGAACTCACCAAAAGCGTAGAGGAAAGCTTAGCTGCTTTGACAGCTCAGCTGACAGCTGATTTAGCTGGTGCAGATGCCGACAATACACAACAGCAACAACAAGAAGTGCCGCAACGACCCGTCGACGTTGCACCCACCTCAGATCACACAACAATCGGGGAGTCTAGCACGCAGAATGAAGATCTTGATTCTGCTGCGCTCACAGATCTGATTAGAAACGCGTTTTCATCTGAAGGCGCGTTGGAAGAGACACAACCTGACTCTATAGAGCCCGAGCAGCAACCGCAAGTTGAGGACAGACAAGTGCCTCCAGCTGATAATGCTGCTGATATTATCCAGCAGGAGCTGACGAGGTTATTGGCTGCCGAGCAGTCTTCACAGCCAACTGAACAGCCGCCAGTGCAGCAGGAGCAAGAACTGTCTATTGAAGAACAGATTCAGCGTCATTTGCTAAATTTCCAGCATGAAACAGAGCCAGTGGCAGATCCGCAGGCGCAGGCCGAGCAGGCGCTAATAGACCAGCTTACAGCTGCCATGGGTGGCGATGCTCAGCAACATGCTCAGCAGCGTCCAAATGACGAGACAGACTCAGGCGAACTTGATGCCTCTGCTAAAGCGCTGGCAGACTTGCTCAGTACAGGGGATCTGGAGGCAACATTGACATCGTTGTTGACTCAGGAGGCACAGGGCGATTCCCAGATGGATCTAGAAGCTCTTTTGCGCGAATCTCGCGAGGATGATGAAGTTCCCGCAACTGTGGTAAGGCCCCCTGAAAACCGTGGTCCCAAATCGACGCTTTCCATTGCCGAAACACTGGCGATCACTCGAAGCAACATGCAGAAGTCTCGCGAACGTCTAGCCGACCGCGTAGATCCCATGCTTATGCGCCAGGGTTACATGCAGCCGTGGTCATCGAGGCCATCTACTTCACAAGCTCAAGATCACCAGTCCGAGCAATCCACAGGGGAATCTGCGGCTCAGGGTGAAGATGAGGATATGATGACGGCATTGCTGCTAGCAAAGCAGATGATTGGTGGTTCGGACTCGGAAGGTGGTACAGGAGAGGATTTGCAACTTGATGGGGATGCTCTCCAAGCGGTCCAAGATGCTTTGCAGGCACTTACAAGCTCGCTAACTGAGGGCGAAGATTCGTCTGAAGTTAGCTCGCAACCAACGAGTGCTCGCAAGCAAATCCCCGGAACATCGGCGCCAATTCGGTTCTCATCGACGCAAGGGTCGATGACGTCAAGTTGGAGAAGCCGAGAGCCAGTGGGTCGGTCCCGAAGTGCTCGTGCCGAGCTGACTCCCGAGGACCACAACCGCATTCGCGAGCTTAACCGACAGCGGAAAAAGCGGTGGAGAGGTGAGAACTCTCTCCGCAACAAAGACAACGATCTGCGTGCACGTCTTCACCGACGGGCCACTTCGATGTTTGGCGCTGAAGATTCGCCTGAGAAGGAGAAGTGGTTCAATGACGAGTTCCAAAAGCGACGACAGCGGCGTATTTTACGTGAAATGCAGCTTGAACGTCTTGATTTGTCAGGTGGCGAAGGGGATAGGCCTGTGAGCTCTTCTCATGGTGACATACTGCGGCAGGCAATCCAGACGATGGGACACTCGGCAGATTCAGACCTCAGCGAAACGTTTGCAAACTTGTCTAGAGATCCTCAGCTATTACGGGGCCTTGTAAGCGCTTTGTCTGAAGAGGCAGATGGCGATGCTCGGAATCGCAAACTGCGATTGCCGAGGCGGAATCCTGGTGGGCTCATCTCAACCTTCAAGATCAAGACTACCAATGGGTTCAAGCGAGATGCTAATCGTGGAGTGCTGCCGCAGATGCCTTCGAAGCTTCCCGATCGTGGGCTTACGTCTCTTATCAAGGGAGGTGGACGTGGGGCAGCTGCTTCGTCGTCAAATTCAACCCCAGCACCAGCGACAACCCCTGTATCGACAACTGCAGTGGAAACCGCTGGTTATAAGCGAAAGGCTAGTGAAGTTAGTGGTGGCGATGTTCACCGGGTCCGGTCTTCGCCTCCTGTTGCAGTTACTCGGCCTCAACAAGTGTTGTCACCCAAACCACCTTCATATTTATCGCCCTCTGTGGCAGACAAGGATTCAGACGTGAGCGCCTCATCTACGCCAGTGCCAGATGACCGCGTCCAGGCTCTGGGATTCCCTCCCATGCTTGCAGGAATTGTGAAGCGCTAGTGTCTTGTTTTATTTACGTATTTATTAGATCCACGGGTTTCCGTGTAATAATGCACTGTTAATGGTACAACGACGAAGACAAGGAGAAGCCTAAGTGGTGGGGAGGGAGGGAGGGAGAAGGAGGATAAAAGGAGAAGAAGGATAGAGGGGCGAATGATAGCCATAAGTCACTCATCTTTGCTTGTAGACGGTTCAGGTGATTGGCCAGCTCGTGACGAGTCATGACTATTGACGAGCTCCAGACCCTGGCGAAGTGCTCCGAGTTCCTGGCCTATAGCAGCAGACAGAAGTGACCATCCGTTTGAGTTGGCGACTTGGAGGTTTTGCTCCAAACTCTTGATTCCGACCGACAGAGCCGTGACCATTTTGTTAGGAATCAAAGGATCCTGCCCAGTAGCAATGCTCGTGAGTTGTGCTTCAACTTCGCCAACAATGTTTGTTGAATCCCGCCATAGTAACAGACCGTCTTGAAGAGCTTGAGCTTCGGTCTGGGCATCCGTATACCTCGCCAAATACACTTCTCTTTCTCGAGTTGCGATTTCAACCTGAGCATCGGATTCCTGGTGTTGTTCCAGTTCTCGGATCTGACGCAACTGTGGTGCACACCTACTGTCAATAGTCGACAGTAACAACCCATCCTCGTGCTTAAGAGCTGCCTCCTCCTTACGCAGCTCCTGTAATCGAGTCTCTAGTTGGGCAATTTCATTCTGAGTTAAAAGAGTCATCGCAGCTTCTCGTCAAATACTCACACCTATCTGTGCCCTCTTCTTAACGAGCTCTTCGCGCTTGATAGCCTCTACAGACTCGGTCTGCTCCTTGCTGATGGCTTCCATTATTACAGAGCATTCCCGCCGGATCTCTTGTTGCTCATCTAACCAGTGTCGGCGTTGTGATTCTTGTTGTTTTGCATCCTCAGCTACTTGGTGTCTGATATCGTAGAGTCGTCGCATAGACACGGATATACCACGTCGAGACATGGCCAGTAGCCGACCATTCTGACGTTGTAACCCATCTGCTTGAGCATCCAGCAACCGCTGCAGCTCGGCCACAATGCTATCTGTCTCTGCCTGATGAATGTCCATTAGCAAAACCTAGACGGCGCAGAGTACCAGCCCACTCCTGCAGATCAACTGGTTTAGGAACTGGTAACCAGATCAAAGCGCGAGATGTTAAGGTGTAAGCGGCGATGATGTGGGGAAGTAGCTGCAATAGCATATCACCTAAGCGGGTGGTCTAACAACAGTATAGAAGGTATGAAATTACTCAGTTACTCAAGCACTACTATACTAATAACAATCTACAACAAGTGAGATCAATTTCACTATATGGTGCAAATGACTATCGTTTATGTTAGAGGTCAATGTATAACACGTGAAGACTGCGTGACGATAATGAAGAGTATCGGTGACATATGCTATGAAAAGAAAGATACCTGGATACAGGAGATGCAAGATAAATAAAACAATCTGCTAACGAGAGACGCAGAATTAATAATAGATGCCCAATAGACGGCAAATGAGGATGACCGGCATACATGCAGTTTTCACGGCAGTGGTGATAGTCTCGATAATGATGGAGAGTTGGTACAGTAGCCACATAAACATGATGAGTTCCACAATGACGACAATGTTCTGCAGAGACGGGAATGCATCAGCAACAGCATCAATAGGACGCAGAATAAATGAGACCCGGGCCCAGTTGCGGAAGAGATCCACAAACCAGCTGACAAGAGGCTCAACCGTAAAGATCTGTTCCACGCCGTCGGAAGGCTCTGCAGCCTCAGCACCCGCCTCCTCAGTCGATACCTCCTCTCGAGCCACTGCTGGATTCGGTGATGAAGCAGGACTAGTCTTGGGCATATTTGGTGAGATAGGGCGGGTCTGGAAGACACTTTTAACAACCTTTTTGAATCGACGGTTGGGCGATTTTCCTCGCTGTGAAGGGGAAGTCACCTCGGAGGACTGGCCAACCTTTGGAGACTTTGGAGAAGCATTAGGATTACTGGTGGGGCTTTCCGAGTAAGCAAGAGGCTCTCCGGCCAGTGTCTCCCCGTCCTTGGTCAGTCCAGTATCTCCACCAGAAAAGAAGGAGCTGATGCCCACCGTAGTAGCGATGCCTCCAGCCAGACTGGCCAACGTACCAAGGTTGATCTGAGATGAGGCGATACCCCCCGCATAATCACGAGCCGAAGCTAGATAGCCGTAGGCGCTATCAACAATGCCGCCCGATTCCTGAGACTCAGCTTCAGGCTGCTCAGACTTTAAAGTGTGCTCTAATTCTCGCTTGGACGACGCAGACGTACGAGAACGATTGGAGCGACGCGAGGCCGAAGAAGTAGATGAAAATCCCGAAGCGGCAGTCATGAACGTCCCTGTTGAAGCAATAGACGGACTGGGAGGGTTTCGCAGCATGTTCTCCTGCATGGCTTCGGCCTGGCGCGATGGACTGCGTTTCATCTTGCCAAACAGGAATTTGGCAGAGAATTTGGAGATTGGCGGTGAATTGGATGCTCGTGATGTGGAAGAGGCAATATGACTGCGAGATGACTGCGGTTCTTGGAACCCAACAGACCGCTGGTGCGACGAAGCTGAGCGCACGTCCGATTGAGCCACGGTCTCAGCAGGGCCGTTGAGAGAGTCCAGATCCTCATAGTCGTTGGACTGGTCCTCATTGATATTGATGTACTGCTGCCAGGACTGGTTAGAACGTTCTTGTTCCTCCTGCTCGGCCTTGCGACGTCTGGCCTCGCGTTGTGCGTCCTCGTAGTAAGAGAAGTAGGCTGGAGGCGCCGGAGGCGCAGGCTGCCCATGCCGCGGGCGCTGACGATGGCTACGCTGTTGGGTATACGCATATCCGGTACCATGGTTGTACGAAGATTCGTCGTATGAGTAGTTGTTGGAGTAACCTCGAGCAACGTAACGGCGCTGAATGGGCTGCTGCTCGTAGGCAAAGCCATCCGAATGAGAGCTGTGGAACATCTGGGGACGAGACCCACGGACTCTGTGTGGTAGTGAGGCCTGATTCCAGCTGGATGCATCTGCTACTGGTGGCGGTGCCGATTGGGCCCAGTGGTTAGCAGAAGTGCCGGCCGTGGACTGGTGAGAGTCGAGGCGAGGGGTTGATTGACGAGACGATTGTCGAGACGAATCCTGGGAAATAAGCGAGTCATGGATGATACGGAACTCAGAGTCATTTTTGACCTGGCCATCTTCTCCGTAGTACTCAGACATTGTATCGTCACGACCATTAATCGAATCACAATCGCTATCGTCTTCACCAATGATGCCGGTTGTTCGAGAAATGGTCATGCCAATGTTGCGGGCATGTTTGTTAAAAGTGTGAAGAGCTCGATTGATCTTAGTCTTGGGCTTGGGATCTACGAAAACCTCGTAGAGTGGGTCCACTGGACCCAGTGGTTGGACGGTGGTCATTTTACAGTCCAGTGCGTGTAAATAAACCAGGAAATCTCAACACTGCAAACGAGTTGGAGTACACAACTAGTGCTTCGCAGGTTGGACGCTAAGAGAGAACTGGCCTGTTTATCTGTACCGCGGTGAAGAGGAAGAAATGAAGCAGAAAGTGGAGGGGAGGAAAAAAAGCGAACGGACAGATAACAGCAGATTAGCGGGGCGCAAATGTTATTTCAGGAGGCAGGCATCTCAAAAATGTCGGTGGCAGGCGCCTACTGCATATGCTGCAATGCAGGGGGTTGCTAGCGCCGCACATCACCACCGCCGATTAGGGTTTAGGGCATTTCGAACGCGCTCAACCCCCCCCTTGCGCCGCCAGACCATTTAAATAGGGAGCTGACTGCTATTTGCGCACTTGTTCGTTTATTCATCACTCGCCAATTGACGACACACTCGCTTCAATAGAAATAGCAAAAAATGGGTCTCCGTACACGTACTGCTCACAAGGACGACCCCGAGGAACTGCTGGTAAGTGTGGGGATTGGGACTTGGTTGCTACGGCCACTAACCAAGGCGCTGCCCTCGGAAGGAGAAGATGAGGAAGAATTCGATGATGAGGAGGAGGGAGAGTTTGAGGGCGATGATGATGAGGAGGAGGAGGAAGACGAAGAGGATGAAGAGGATCAAGAGGAAGAGGATGGTGATGTAGATGGCGGGGAAGTGAAGCCTGATGGTGAAGTTGAAGAGAAAGAAGAGGTGAAGGACGCCGAGGAGGGTGAGGGCGAGGACGAGGACGAGAAAGAGGCTGACAATGAGCCTGAGGAGGAGCCCGAGGAGCCCGAGGAGGAGGAGGAGGAGGAAGAAGAAGAAGAAGAAGAAGAAGAAGAAGAGGATAAGACTGTGGAGGAGACTGAGAAAAAGGCTGTGGAGACCGAGGACAAGGCTTCAGTACTCAAAGGTGCCGAGATCGACGAGGCCGAAGACAACTCGGAAGAGCCTCCTCTCAAGAAACAGAAGGCCGACTAGTTCAATAACCGCCATAATCTCTAATACATAGTAGACGGCTACATAGTATTATGAGCATTTTCGGCATAATAGTTACAACAGATAGTAGATTTGGAGATGAAGATTCTCAGATATGGTGGATCTAGAGATCGAGGTACACTGAACATTCATATTGAACTTGTCACACCTGTTATACTCCCTTACGTCATCAGTCAACCAAATGGTCCAATATTTCGTTCCCACCCTCTACAAAACTACACCAGTTTTGTTCATCATATAATCAATCAATGTATAATACTATTCATAATAAAGGCATTGGAGATGGTCCTCCACAGCCATGGCTCAATTAAAAGTCCAGACCAAGTCCAGCACGCAGGCTGTCAAAGGCCGAGTCAAGCTCAGCAGCAAGGTGTCCGAGCTCACTGGCAATCTTCTCCTCGTCAATGGGCAGAATAGAAAAGGCAATCTCCTCAGCATCCTCAGCCTGGGCCTCGCCACTGGCAGACCAGAAAGCTGCAATGTCCTTGCCACCTCCGTTGAAGGCAAGCACATTGGGCGACTCGGCGTCAATGTCGTTAAGGATGTCAGGAGTACCGTAGGCAATGAGGTTCTTCTTGAGCTGAGCAGGAGTAATAGCGCCAGCAGTAGCAAACTCAGAGTCGCTAGAAGGCTGCAGCGACAGGAAGTAAGTCAGCAAACCACACACATGGGGTGAGGCCATCGACGTTCCCGACAGAACGGCAACCGAGTGAGGACCACCGTTGTAAGTCGACTGAATGTTGACACCAGGAGCAAAAATGTCCACACACTTGCCGTAGTTGGAGAAGTAGGCACGGTCGTCAGACAGAGCAGTAGCTCCGACAGTCACGGCGTTCTCGGCAGCAGCAGGCGAGTAGTTGCAGGCATCGGCATTATCGTTACCAGCAGCAACCGCAAAGTGAACACCAGCCTGGACAGCAGCATTGACAGCAATGTCCAGCGACGGCGACTTGCCTCCACCAAGTGACATATTGGCAGTGGTACCCTTGTAGCCCTTCTTGCCCTTGTCCTTGAGGTGCTGCTCAGCAACAAACTCAACTCCCTTGATAACGTCCGACATGGAACCCGAGCCGTTGGTGCCCAGTACCTTGACGGCCACGACCGTGGCCTTTTTGGCCACTCCATACTTCTTACCGGCAATGGTACCCGAGCAGTGAGTTCCGTGTCCGTTACCGTCAATGTCCTGGTCGTTGAGAGGAATGGTCTTACCCCACTTAGCACGACCCTCAAAGTCAACGTGGTCAATGTTGGTACCAGTGTCAACAACATAGGCAGTGACACCCTCACCACCCTCGTCGTCAAACAGGTACTTGTTGAATGATCCCAGAGACAGGGGTTCACGGTGAGACACACGGGCAAGACCCCAAGGAGCATCCTTCTCAACGTCAAACTCGCTGGCAAAGACGCGCGAGTCTCGCTCAACAAATGCAACAGCCGGGTGCTTGCGGATCGAGTCAATGGTATCGGGGTGGAAACGGCCAGAGTAGCCGCGGAGAGCATTTCCAATGGAAAATGCATGCTTAAGACCGTGCTCGGCCTCAGAGGTCAGCAGAGGGTGCTGGCTGTCCTCGCTAGTCAGGCGAGAGATAGTCGACTCGTGATGCAGGCCAACCATCTTATGATGAAACGCGATCGAGTCGACATCTACATCGTCCTTGAACACGACGATATACGAGAACTCATCAATAAGGTTAGAAGCAGCAGTCTGCGATGTAACAATAGGAGCAGCGTTGTCGTAGTCGACCGCCGGGACGGGAATGGGGTAAGCAACGACGTCTTGATCGGGAAGATTGTCACCATCACGCAGAGCCTCCATGAGCTCGGCATTGTGAGGAATAACCAGAGCCTGGGCGACTGAGGCCAGGAACGGCAGAGCCGCAACAGCAGCGTACTGAACCTTCATCTAGAGGGCGTTAGGAGGTGATAATTTAAGGACAGTTCGGGGTCCGGAGGCGCAAAAACACTCACCTTGCGATATAAAAACAACTGGGATACGAGGGAAGAAATAAGTGGGCGTGTATACACTGATGTCTATACACTTGTGATAAATTAGTAGGCGACTAGAACAAACGAGCCTATCACCACAATAAATATCACAATGATAAGTATATCGGAGGGGGGCGATGCCGTTTTATATAACAGCCGATAGCAGCGCCGCTTGCGCTATCAGTTTTGGGCAGGGGTTGATAGGGAAGGGGCGAAGTGAGACGGCGGCGGCTTTCTTCACCAACAAAAAGTGTTGGGTCAACCGGGGAAACCATCAAGAGAGCCATAAAGAGATAGCTTTGGTACTATGGACCTCTTCACCGGACCCTCATAGCTATTACAACGACGGGTAAGACGGTTCAACACATGTCCGAATGGAAGACATGGAGCCAGGGCTAGGGGACTGCTTATCTCGTCCGAGTTCCGAAGCGGGGGATGGTGCTACGTGGATACGACTTAAACGGTCCCCCCAACAGATAACAGAGGAAAAGGAATGTGAGTAAGAGACTCAGCTGTTACAGATATGGCCCCAGAGCCCCCCTTTTGACTTCGTTCACTATCTTTGCTCGTGAACGGCCTCTGGCAACCCTCTGTGCCCCCCAATCCGGCACCTCGTACCCGCATGGCTGGTTGTCGCTGCGCAATCGGGCAACCAGGTGACGCGTGAGCTAATTTCAGGGCGCCCGGCTATCTGAGGATCCAGGGGGGTTCAGGGGTTGGTTCTTGGTGTTTCCTGTTAGGGCTGTTCCGCCAGTAACGGGAGATGAGATGAGATGAAATAATTGGTTTGTCAGTCCACTGCAAGCCAAAAGTTGCATCTTCACGGGACCGTCAAGCCTCGGCACCTTTCTTGTCCCCCACACTCTCTCGTATATGCGCCCTGCACGTTTATGCAATGCAGCACCACTGACCAGGTAGCTTCCCTAAAGCCATTAGTATCATGTCTAGACGTGAACGTGAGCTTACGCGTAGAGATCAGTGTCGGGTCAACTATACTACCTATCCACAAATATGATCGTTGATGGTCGTATATAGGTAGTCAAGTGCAGGATGCACTCCGACACGTTGTACACTCAACTGCGTTTGACATCGACTAACGAGTATGACGAAATCTGCTCATCTCAATCTAATCTATGGCTTGGATCTACTGGATTCGTTGTATAGATCCAAAAACGACAGGTCTACGACTGTTGTTGCCATCATGGGAAACAGAAAGACAACAAAAGTCACTGCTATATGCCGGCGTAATGGCTATAAAGTGGCCCGTGCTCCTGCTGATGCGTTCTGTACAGCAATATGAAATACTTTGTTTGGTTTCTGACTCTGTTGGCTTCAGCCCTGGCGGATGTAGCTCTACAGGTGAGTGCTCCTGGAAATCCTCTCGATGGAACCTATGTACAGACTCTCAGTGGATACCTTCATTTAGGCACCCAGGGACAACTGTTTGTCAGCAACCTCGAATCTAATCGGTTTGTTGATGTCAGCGGAGGAGGTATGGTGACTCTGGATCCTACCAACCTGTTTGATCTAAGTACTGATGGAGTTCTATTTGAGGTTGGTTCCGACTATGTGGTGTCGTATAACGGCTTCACTCAATTCTATGCTATCCCCGACCCCAGCGGAGGCTACTTTTTGTCACCAGTAAGCTCGTCGTCGGCAGCTTTTACCGTTCAGCTCATTGAGGTGGTTATTCAGTATGCTACTCGAACTGTGATTCCATCAGCTGCTCTACCTAGTACTGTGCCTGCCATCCCAACGACGGCTGCACCAGCACCTCCAGCCTCAACGGCTCCTCCTCCCCCTCCATCTTCTACTACTACGTTCACAGCCCCTTCTTCTGTGACTAGTGTTGAGACAGAAACTTCCACATCAACGTCTGCTCCCCTTTCAACACCAGTTCCCCTTCTGCCACCGGTGCTTCCTACTTCACCTATTTCATCTTCAATTTCGACAGAGACCTCATCATCTTCTTCATCTTCGCCTTCATTTTCGTCTGCGTCTTCACCTCTGTCTTTGATTTCTTCTTCGTCTTCATCTTCGTCTTTTTCTTTGTCTTCATCTTTCTTCTCCTCGGCCTTGGCTATTTCATCTCTTCCGTCAATTGTCACGTCGTATGTGACGCCAATCGTCACATCGTACTACTCGACTTCGTACCCAATTGAGACGCTAATTCCCCCATTTTTGGCCAATTCGTCACTGAATGCAACGACTACTGGAACTCCCACCAATGGCACAGTGACTTCTGTTGTTACGGCTTCTGCACCTGGTACTCTTCCTACTGACGTCTTCTCGATTCCCGGAGGTGCAGGTACTATCCCCGATATGTCGAGCCCTACGTCGGCAATGCCTCCAGCAGCAGCTCCAGGTGCTCCTGGAGGCGCTGGCTTGCCCGGTGTTCCTGCTAGCATCGCTTCCGCACCTGCTGCAACTGCCGCCGGTGCTCCCGGCCTTCCTGGTGCTGCTCCTGTTGGTGCTGCTCCTGGTGCTGCTCCTGGCCCTGGAACTTCTCCCATGGGAAGCTCACCTGCTGGTCCTGCTGCACCGCCTGCTGCTGTTGGTGCCAGCTCGTCTCCTATACCACAGACAGGCGAAGCAACTGCTGCCAATGTATGCGGTTGCCTTCTTCTGTCTGGTCTCCTTCTCACATTGGGTATGGCCATATGATGAGAAACTATCTAGTGCTTTTCCCGTAGTAGTTCTTCGTTTTTATTAATTCTCTTCCAATCATTTGCCATTTAACTTAATCCACTTACAGTTTTGACCGTCGATTTCCTTATACACCCCGAGCTCATCGGCGACCCGTGCTGAAAGACCTCCGGTATAACACGTGACCTACCCCGGTCTTCCATTTCAACTTGCTCATGTTGACTCGTCGTCTGTTATCCATCCGACCCCGGCCAATTGCTCGTCCGTTTTCCACTTCCCGTAGCTCAATGTCTCTTTCCTACGTGCGTATACAAGTTTTGTGCAAACAGAAAGCCGTTGTCGTCGTAGCTAACCGCAGGTTTACACCGACAAAGCTCCCAAGCCAGTTGCCGCCTATAGCCAGGCCATCAAGGCCGGTGGCTTTGTCTACATCTCGGGTCAGGTGCCTCTGACCGCTGAGGGAAAGCTCGTCGAGGGTGCTGAGAACATCAAAGTTCAGACGAAGCAGGTTTTGGAGAACCTTAAGAACGTTGTCGAGGGCGCTGGCTCAGAGTGGAACAAGCTTGTCAAGATCAACATCTTCATCACTGATATGAGCAAGTTCTCCGAAGTTAACGAGGTCTACGAGCGTTGGTTTGCAGACCATCGTCCTGCCCGCTCTTGTGTCGCTGTCCGCTCGCTTCCTCTTAATGTTGATATTGAGATTGAAGCCATTGCTCTTGCTTGAGTAGTTAGTTACAATCTAGAAGGCTGTTCCTACTGATGCTTGTTATTGAGAACCAAGGAAGAAGGCCTGTAAAATCTAACAATTCTACATATACAAGCGAATGAGTGCAACTTTTTTTTTACGAGCTCAAACAAACAACTGCGGCCTAGTAACCTAGTAATCGGCTCCTGGGACTCGAAAATCAGACAGGCACGACAGTGCAGCATGGAGAAGATCCACAACACCCTCATTCGCGTACTCGGCGTCAACCGTGCTCCGCACCTTGACAAGTCCATCAGCAGCAACAATCTTCTTCAATGCCAGCATCGCAGTGGGGGAGAATTCTTGATACCAACGGTGGTTCCATGCTAGAAGGCGCACAACACAATCAAGACCCCGCGGGATATCTAGCGGAACAGGCTCATCAGCAGGAACGTAGAGCTCTATAAGCTTGGAAATGACGCGGTGTGAGAACTTGAGCTCAAGTGAACGTGTGAATGCCTCAATAGCCTCAGTACGGTGCTTTAGACGGTGGGCAACCATACCATAGATCTCCCACTCTAGGGGCGTCTTAACATATGCCAACTGCTGCGATGCGTAGTGAACCAGCTCTGTACGCCAGATTGTATAAACCTTTAGGTCATCATACAGAACCATGAACAGGTTATCCAGCCACCGTTCACACAGGCGCTTGTTGCGGATATTACTAACAGTAGACTCTTCATCAGCAGGCTGACCGGCTGCTCCAACTGTATCTGGAGTAGCAGCACGCTGAGGAGGAAGTGCGGCAGCCAAAGCCTTGGGATTGCTTGATTCGTGCTCACCGTTGTCCGCTTTGCTACTGTCCTGCTCTCCATTCTCCACGGTTTCTCCGTCGTGGTCACCATTGAGAGCCACCTTGCTGGCCGCGTCCTCAGATTCATCCCCATTGCCCAAGAGGCCGCCGTTCTCAGTGGATCCCGGCTTTTTGGTGCGTCTAAGATACTCTACCTCCATGACAAACACGTTAGTACGATGCTTGAGAAGGGTATCCCAACCAATACGGGCCAAAATCTGTGTCAAAAGGTCGTATGCCTCAGCAAAAGTGCCCTTGAGCGTCGGAGCATGCAGTCGCAAGAGTGCCGCATCATCGACCTTGTTGTTGGCGTTCATGTCGACGGCCCAAATGTCCTGAAGAACACCGGACGTAGGCAGCGGGTAGTGTACCTTGGCCGGTATTGGCATACGATGGGAATCGATATCGTGGTACGTAAACATTGGACACGAGTTGAGAGTCAACAAAGCCTGCTCGTAATCACCCTTTTTGATGTACACCTTGACAAGGCGAGCCCATGTCGAGAACTCAGATGGGGCAGCATTGACAGCACGCGTTGCCGAGTCAAGTGCCAGATCGGCACGCTTCTTATCGAGACACAAACCAGCCTGTAGCTCGAGGAGGGCAGCGTCACGCGGTCGTTCCAGGACTGCCGATGTCATAGCTCGAACAGCATCGACCTCGCGGTGCTGGAGTAGCAGCAACCGGCTTCGAAGAGCTGAAGCGTCGGGATCCTGAGCAATAATAGTCTGAAGAACTTTGTCTGCTTCAGAGTACATTCCTGTCAGCTGGACAAACTTGAAGAAGCCGTCCACAAGGTAGTTGGAGGTGATGCTGGGAATCTGGACGGTGCTGTCTGCGCCGAGGCTAGGGCCCTGTGGTAGCAGAACCTCACAGGCATCGAGGAAACGCTGAGCTGAAGCCTTGGAGCTAAGTGGATTGAGTCGACGACATCCCGACATGTTACCAGCCGTAGCTGCTGCTTCCGACAAATCTGAGTACAGCAACGACCGCAGCATGGCACTGACAAATGTTTCCAACCAGAGGCGCTCACTATCTGCGGGACTGCGCTTATCACCAAATTGGTCGACAACATATGCCTCAACGGAGCCTGGAATTTGCACCATGACACGCATGTCGATACGCGAAAACGCATTGTAGCAGCAGTAGATACCAGAGTGAACCTTCCAGCCTGGGTGTCGGCCAAACCACACTTGCGACTCTCCCAACGTAAAGGTCAGTGTGTTGAGGTAGGCAGCAAGAGCAGCCGAGCTTGAGCACTCTACTCCTGTCACCAAATGATAGGTGCCACTGTCCTTGCCGGTGGTGCCCGTCTTGGGAGCTTTTGTGAGGTGCACAAGGTCTGGCGGGCCGAGTTCCTTGAACGAAGGCAGCGCGTCCTTACGCGCAGCAATCGACTCGCCTAGTTCCGTCTCTAGTGATCTATGTTAGTGACATGTGATGGATAGGCGTGACAGTGGTGCCATTGATACGCGTGCCACGACTGATAATGGATGACTGGTAGAGTTTCAAAAAGTGGCTGTTATCTACCTGTCCACAGCTCAATCCCATCATCAAGACATGGCAAGATCAATGTACTGCCTAACAGCGGTTAAAACATACTCAGGAATGGACTCCGTTAACGACACCATTGCAAAAATGGCAAGATGAAGGAAATAATTGAGGCGCAGCGCCAATATATGTATGTGTGTATATATATATGTAAATATATATTTGTACTCAATACGGGAAGCCACTTGTCAGGGCAGGGGGAGGTCAATCAAGCGCGGCTGTGCGGTTACTGTAGCAACACAACGTGTCGGGTCAACATACGCGCGCTGCCTCGAAGTTTGTACTTATTCGTTCTTCTTGCTTTATACGAGGCAATGCGACGGATAATCGACGACGACGAGAGTCCTGGTACGCCTGGGACTCAGGAAAACATCACTTCCGGAAAGCAGGCGGTTCGTGGCTCGCTGCCCACATCGCCACTTGCCGAACGCAGCGTCAACCGCACCATGAACCCGGACGATTCCATTGCCAGCGTCGTGGAGCGCGCATCGCGTGTTTCCTTGAATGATACAAGTGATGTTGTGGTAGACGATGCTACAGGCACAGCGCGAATTTTCTCCTCTGTAGCCCCGCCCACTCCCGAGATCGCTCAACCCAAATCGCGACTGACTATCCACCATCTCGTCCTCACAAATTTCAAGTCATACGCAGGCCGCCAGGTCATTGGCCCTTTCCACTCCTCGTTCTCGGCTGTTGTAGGCCCTAATGGATCCGGAAAGTCCAATGTCATCGACTCGCTGCTGTTTGTGTTTGGTTTCCGGGCGTCCAAAATGCGTCAGTCCAAAGTATCTGCACTCATCCACAACTCGGCCACTTACCCCAATCTCGAGTGGTGTAGTGTTGAGGTCCATTTCTGCGATGTTGTTGACAATGAAACAACCGAATCAACCGTTGTGGAGGGCTCGGAGCTTGTAGTGTCGCGTAAGTCATTCCGCAACAACTCATCCAAATACTACGTCAATGGCAGGGAAACACCGTTTTCAGAAGTGTCGACTCTTCTCAAGGGCCGTGGAATCGATCTCGATCACAAACGTTTCCTCATCCTACAAGGAGAAGTTGAATCCATTGCTCAGATGAAGCCCAAGGCAGATGGTGATAGTGATGACGGCCTTCTTGAATACCTCGAAGATATCATTGGCACTTCGCAATACAAGTCTGTCATCGAAGAGTCTCTCACCAAGATTGATACTCTTAACGACGACTGTGTGGAAAAGGCCAGCAGACTGAAAATTGTCGAAGAGGAACTTGGTGAGCTTGAGGACCAGCGCAAAGAGATCCTCAACTACCTCGCCGCAGAGAACTCAATCACCTTCAAACGGTCGGCCTTGCTACAACTCTATGCACACATATCGACTAAGAAAATTGAGCTCAGCAAAAAGGTTGTACAGGAACAGGAAGAGCGACTTCAACGCGAGCTCGACGAGAACAAGCACAACGTTGATGCCGCTGCTGGGCTGAAGGAGGAGTATGCCACTCGACTCAAGGAGCTTGAACAGATTAAGAAAACTCTTCAGGAGAAGTCGAAGGCTCTCGCAAAGCACGAGCTAGAGAAGGTTCGCTTAGAGGAGCGCCAAAAGCACCTCGACACGAAGCGCAAGAAGCTGGAGAAGACGATTGACTCTTCAACTCATTCTCTCAACGAGGCTAAATCCTCGCTAGCCAATTATGAAGAAGAGTCGTCTAATCTCAATGCTGAAGCTGGCCAGCTGAAAGCTTCCCTGCAAGATGAACTAAAGGCTCTAGAGAAAATCCAAGAAGAGCTCAAGGACAAGACAGCGGGCTTTACAGATCGCATCGAGCAACTACAGCGTGAGCTAGAACCGTGGCGTGCGAAAATCACTGCAAAGCAGTCGGAGATTGCTGTTGCTGAGAGCGAGATCCAGCTGCTGAGAGAGAAGAGAGAAGCTGCAACTGAAGCTGTGAAAATTGCTGAGCAGACTGTGGAATCTACGATGAAACAGGGTCGGGCGAAAGAGAGAGAACTCGAGCAGCTGAAGGGTGAGCTTGAGCACGTTGAGTCTCAGATCGCTCTTGGTGTGGGCGAGTGCGAGCATGCCTCCCTCAAGCTGGCCAAGATGAAGCAGCAACTCCTTGCTGGTCGCCAACATGTCGCCACAGCCAAGGAGTCAGTGACCTCCGCTCAGTCTAGGTCACAGGTGCTTCAAGGGCTTACCAGACTAAGCCAATCTGGACGTATTGATGGCTTCCGTGGTCGTCTTGGCGACCTTGGTGTCATCGATGCCAAATACGATGTTGCAGTGTCCACAGCATTTCCTCGTTTGGACGATGTCGTTGTCGACACGGTCGCAGTGGGCCGACAGTGTGTTGACTACTTGCGCAACAACAACCTGGGTCGTGCTCGTTTCATTCTTCTAGATCAGATCCCACAGCAAAGCCTAGCACCCATCACCACTCCAGAGAATGTACATCGCGTTTTTGACCTTGTCAAGTTCTCCGACGAGAAGTATGCAAAGGCATTTTACAGCGTTATGCAAGATACCCTCGTTGTCGACGACATTGAACAAGCCCGACGAATTGCTTACGGCAAGCGGCGATGGCGCGTTGTTACTCTGGATGGAACTATTGTTGAGTCGTCTGGTGCTCTAACGGGTGGTGGAGAGAAAGCAACTGGTCGCCTCGGAACATCAGAGAATACTGCAGCTGCTTTCACTGATGATCAAGTCCGCGACATGGAAGCGAAGCAGGCTGAGCAAGAGGAGTCATTCAGACGCGCTGAGGACATGTTGGCACAGATGGAGACAACGCTCAAAAGTCTTCAGGAGCAAAAGCCGGTGCTCGAGCTAGATATTTCCAAAGCCGAGTTGGACATCGCCACGTTGACTAAATCAGTTGCTGAAGTCAAGGCCCAGCTTATTGAAGCCAAGGCTGCTTATAAGCAGAGCGATAGCGATACCAAGTTGCTTCATACTGTCGAGGGTCGTCTGGCTACGCTTAATGATGAGCTATCACATCTCCGCGGCGAGTGTGCTGGTCTTGAGAAGCAGATTGAAGATCTCCAAGAAGATATCATGAACGCTGGCGGTGTCCGACTGCGCATGCAGAGCTCCAAGGTGGATGGTATCAAAGACCAGATCCAAGTTATCACCAGCCGGCTGAGCAATAGTGTAAAGGAGAAGGCTAAGGCAACTAATGATGTGCGCAAACACACTCGAGCCATTGAATCTGCAGAGCGAGACATCAAAGAATCGCTTGGCGAATACGAGCAGTCCAAGGAAGAACTCGATAAGCGAGTGCGCGAAGTGGCTGCACTTGAGCAGGAGGTATCGGCAGCTACGGATGAAGTCGAGGAGAAGGGTGAGGCCGCTAGTGCTTGCAAGGCACAGCTTGATGCTAAGCAGCAGGAGATTGACTCGCTCCGATCCACGGAAATCGAGATTAAGAATGCCGTTGAGCAGCATCGCAAAGTCATCAAGGACGAGCAACGGTCTCTGGAGTCACATGTGGCACACCTGAAGGAACTGACGCTTCATGAACTGGAAGAGCTTGAGCTGGATGGCGGTCTGTTTGAGTATAGTGCAGATGAACTCGAGGGTTTCGATAAGGCAGAGCTTAAGAAGGAAATTGAGGCGTTGGAGGAAAGCATTCGTGATTCTCGAGTTGATATGAAGATCCTCGATGAGTATCGTAGGCGTAAGGGCGATTACGATGAGCGCCGTGACATTTTGAATGAGTCCGTATCGGCTCGTGATGCTGTCAAGAAGATGTGTGATGAGCTGCGAAACCGACGGTTGGAGGAATTTATGGCCGGCTTTAATGCTATTTCGCTCAAGCTGAAGGAGATGTACCAGATGATCACTATGGGAGGTAATGCTGAGCTCGAGCTTGTCGATTCGCTGGACCCATTTTCTGAGGGTATTTTGTTCAGTGTTATGCCGCCAAAGAAGTCGTGGCGTAACATTTCCAACCTGTCTGGAGGAGAGAAGACGCTTAGCTCATTGGCACTGGTATTTGCACTGCACCATTACAAGCCTACTCCGCTCTATGTTATGGACGAGATTGACGCTGCACTTGATTTCCGGAATGTGTCGATTGTCGCGACATATATCAAGGAACGGACGAAAAATGGTCAATTCATTGTCATTTCGCTGCGTAACAACATGTTTGAGCTGGCCAAGCAGCTGGTGGGTATCTACAAGGTTAACAACATGACAAAGAGCATCTCGCTTCTCAACAAGGACTATGTTCATGGTACAGACCGAGCAGATGAAGGTGCTGTTGGCAATGTTGTGGAGACCTCGTGAGTGTGGGCAGGAAGGAGGGAAGGTGATGTGATGCATTAGGCATATACAATTATTTATCTAAGTTAAGTTATATCATGACACAGAGATGAAACGTTGGCGAAGTGTTGAGACTCCATAGATGGCGCCTGAGGTTTGAGGGCATCGTTGAGTAGACTGCGGTTCGTGCTTGGCAAGTTGCTCAAACCACTGGGTCAACCGGTGGACATGAGCTCTTGTTGGCGGGTCGCGGCGAGCTCTAAGGGCCGACTTTGACACAGCCTGGTCACCTCTCCAAGCTGAGAACATACGAGCCAGAGTGCGTACAGGAGGACGTTCCTGTTCTGCGGGTACCGCACCTCGTTGGATTGCGGTTTCCAATGATGGCCGGTGCGATCCCTGGAAGAAGCCCTTTAGCTTATCAACGACCTTCTGTCGCTCGATAGCACGGGCCTGGCTAGCAAATATGCCTCCTGGCTTGATAACCCCGCGAGCAAGGAGCTCTTGACGTGTCGGTCGTCGACTGAGGTTACGGCACAACGCGTCCTTGACAAGTACACGGGCTAGGCGAGAAGCGATGATGATGTGGCCTTGCCATGGGACAGGTGCCAGATGGTGTCGTGACCGAAGGATGTTGCGATCCTGGAGCTCCTTTGGTGATGGGCGATGGGGAAATGTAACGTCGAGCCAGTGAGCAGCAGCTACAAGACGCTGCCGGTGGAGTTGAGGATCCAAAGCTAGGGTACGAAGATCACAGCAGACACGTGAGCATACAAGAAGGTCTGGGATGTCCAGGTAGCGCAGGATCTCCATCCACAATTCAGGAGGAAGGCCCGCAAGTGATGCCATCAACACGGGCTTGACGGACACTCCAGCACAGGACATGGAGGGAGTGGGATGAAAACGACTGTATAAATAAGGATGGCACTGGTGGTGCGTAAAATAAATATGAATAGGAACAAGTCAAAGAGTAGGAAGCGAAATGGTCAGCTGTTTAGATATCAGATAGATTGCGCACTGCAGGGCTTTGCATTGCCGTGCATGGGGTAGACAAGAGCAGGTGAAATGGACAGTCGATAGACGAGCCAATAAAAAAAGAGCTCGCGAATAGTAGTAAAAGAGTTACAGAGGGGCACAAGATAGGTAGAGAAGGTTATATTCTGAGTTTCCAACGGTTGTTGCTCCATTTTCTGGAGACTCCATCTAGGGTTGCGGGGAGACAGGAGTGGAGGAGACAGGAGGGAAGACGAGAGACTCATGACGAGAATCGTCCATCAGTCAAGTAAGAGACGAAGACATTTTATAAAAGTTTAAACGGATAAGCAGATTAATAAAAGTGATTAATAATGTATCAGAAGTCACTGTCTAGATAGGTTGGTACCGGGGTATAACAGCTATACACAGTAGAGTTGCTTGAAGCTAATACATACTTGGGAGGACAATTAAAGGTGCTGTAAGAGGCCCGGACAAACAAATATCTCATAACAGTCATCTTTATCATTTTCTCATAAAATGTCTTTGTATAACGCATCTGTAACTACACCTCTACTACTCGTTAGTCTCACTAATCTCCCTATCGGTATATGCAGGGACCATCAAACCAACCCTAATCGGACGTACGGCTGTGTTACCCGTGCCCTGGCCGGGGTCCATAAATCTGCAGGCTCCACTTAGGAACAGCTTGTGCTAAGGATAGGCGGCAGAGCTGGCACTTGAACTTATAGTGGTGTTCGTATCTGGCGTGCGTGGCATCGCCATCTTCCAATATTTTTGACTTGCTAGTCTCTGCTTAGCGCTGGAAGATCTTGTGAACGATAACATCATCATGACTGTGACGATGCTGCCTCAGGTAACCCTTGAGAAGTCGCCGATCTACTCGGTTGTGGAGACGACGGGCAGCATCCCACCGAGTCTTCTCAATCAATCCATCAGTCTGGTTGGATCCAAGGTGTTTGTGTTTGGTGGCTTTGATAAGTTCACAGGCGACAGTGAGTAACACGTGGAGTATCATAGGGCTAGAGTGTTGCAACATGGAGATCAGACTAACACAGTGAATGCCACCCCGAGTATCCTCGATCTTGAGACAAATATGTGGACGACTTTGGCTCCAGCTGAGTGTGATGACACAGTTGTCATGCGGTCGGGCCATACTACGGTCGTGAAGGAGAACACAATCATCATGTTTGGTGGTGAAAACGAAGACAACCTCTGCACCAACGAAGCGATTTCCTTTGACATGATATCACACAAATGGGAACTTTTGCCCGATAACGGCGAGCGACCAGAAGAGCGCATGAGACATGCAGCATGTCTCAGTGAAGGTGGCAAGCAGATGATAATATGTGGAGGAATGAACCACGGAGTAGTGGATGGAAACCTACACTGGTACGACTTGGAACAGGGTACTTGGTCAGATCCAAGGCCGTTTGTGGCTCGGTACGATCATACAATAACCATGTTTAACAACAAGATATGGGCATTTGGTGGACTTGGACAGAACCAGGCACGCGTCACTGAAGTTTCTTGGTATGACATCAAAGCCGGCTCAATGGGCTCTGCATTTATCAGCTCTTCGCTACCAACTCCTTCGAGTTTTGCTACACATTTTTATGGAAGTAGTGCCAGTGATACAATGTTTCATGCTGTTGTGCCTGGATCTTCTACTGCATCTGGTAAGATCGAAAGCAATATGGCGGCACTTGATCTGACCAATCTTACATGGTCGCCAGTTGTGGAGGATTGTGATGAGTATTTTGGTGGGTCCGTGTGGTATCATATGGTAGCTGGTGAAGGCAAACTGGTATTTTTGGGTCAGCCTGAAGACCGTGACGGCGAGCACCTTAGCCATGTTCTTACGGTTGATATGTGTGCACTGGGGTACTCAAGTCCGACAAAGCAGACAAATAGTCCGTCTATCGAGGGAAGTATTGGATATGACATGCTTCAGTTACTTCGTGACGGGGATAGCATGAGCGACTTTTCGATTACGGCCGTTGAAGGAACCGAAAGACCCGGGATACTAGCCCAATCTGTCGAGGAGATACAGCAGCATTACACTGTGTCGGAACCGATTCACGTGCATGCCATGATGCTGTGGGCGAGATGGCCGCATTTTAAGCATGTTATGGGGAGTCGTATGCAAGAGTATCACGACCGGACGTTATTTATTCCTGAACCTGTGGCATGGGTTCGCAAGCTCATTGAGTTTCTATACCGGGACAGTATTGAAGGTGCTAATGTAGATGAAGTGTCCGGGTTGCTGGTTCTTGCTAATGTTTATGACCTGCCACGGTTGCGGCAACTTTGTCTTGAGGCCATTACGCAGAAGGGTCTTATACGCAACTCTACGGCAGTATTAATGTGGCAGCGAGCCCGGCTCGCAGATGAGCCGATAGTTTGGCGCAAGGCCACGATGCATTGCCTTCGGAATTGGGGGCATATTGTTCGGACTCAACAGTTTGCAAACATGTCAAAACAAGACATATTACAATTATGTCTAGAATCAACTGAATCAAGTGCTGTTGTAAGTCAGGTGGATAATGATGATGATGATGATTATGATGATGGCAACGACGAAGACACAGACGCAGACATGTATTGAATGAATTATTAGTTGAGGTTACAGAAGCCGATATAGGTTGAAGCCGATAGGTGATCAAAGCGGTAGATGGAATGCTCGGGATCTACTAACCAGCAGCTGGAGAATTAGCTTTGGAGGCGGCGGTGAGACAGCCAAGCCTGTAGGGGGAATTCGGGCATTGTGTTTTCAATTCTGTGAAAGTCGAGATCAAGGGGTTATAACCAACGAAAGATGTAGGACTTTTTTAAAAAAATGTGTGGAGCACGGGATGGCGAAACAAAGATGTTAAAGTAGAGCCATTGTCAAGGCACAGCATATCGGGCCTATTGTGTTAGTGAAGATCAGCGCTGCGAGCAGTCGATCAATGCACAAGGTTTTTCCTAGAATGGTAGCGAAGAGCAGCTAGCGGACAAAAAGGGGACAGAGCAGTGAAGACTAGAGTCAATAAGGGCAAGTTAGATTTGGGGGTGATGGTGAGGAGGAAGAGGAGGTAAGTAGCAGGGAGGAGGGAGCATGAAAAAAAGAATGCGTCAGCCCGGAGTCGAACCGGGGGCTCGTCGATGGCAACGACGAATTTTACCGCTAAACCACTAACGCGCTTCGATGCATGATCAAGACGCCATGACCATGATAAAAACGTGGAGACGCTCTCGAGTCAACAGCCGCCTTGGCCGAAAAGGGGTGATAGCAGGTAGGACGGGGTGGGCAGGGGAAGGGACACATGTTGCTTTTTGCAACACGCAACTGAGCGGAATTGGGTGGGGACAACAGGTAAGAGCACATGCGACCGAGAGGTGTGCATCCGAGAAAAGCAAAGTAGTTGGGCAAAGGGCTGGGGAGGGAGACGGGTGGAGAGGAGAATTGTGAATAGAGGAAGATGAAGAGGCCAGCAATAACAATCAACAGAAAGGCCGAGTTGACGAGTAGCCGAGGGTTTGAGTTTGAAAATGTGAGGGGAGAAAGAAAAGAAAACAAAAAGCATGGCAGAGTCCAAGATAGGCTCTGTTATTGGGCTGAAACATGCCTGCTGTGGCAGGAGGAGGGCCAGAGCTGGTTCGGCAGCATCGACGATCGGCAGTGCACAAAGTTGCATGTTACAGATAGCGAGTATGTGAGATGCAGTTGAGGCCGAGAGTAGAAGGAGAGTTGCAAAGATACGGTGGGGGTGTGAAGGAGAAGGAGGAGAGGGCGTAAAGGAAAAGGAAAAAGGGGGAGGAGAAGGGGATAGTGGATAGAAAGATGAATTGGACAAAGACTGTGGTCAAGGAGGTCAAGTTATGTATAGGGTGACTACCAGCTGCACCAACAAAGAAAGCTTGTTAATATAGACGTACCACAAATGGACAATACTCAAATGAGGCAATTCAGAGCCACTAGTAAAAAAATCGATCGGCTCTAAAACAAGCTGCAGAGTGCAGAGTGCAGGTAAAGGCGGATTCATATGCCCCCTCAAGAACCAGATCGGCTTAGGCCCGAGGTAGGGAGAGACAGGGCCCCATTAACTGCGGCCAACCCGAACCACCAGTGAATTTTGACGAACCACGCGCCAAACCTAGCCAATTGCAACTTGACATGGGCGACAAGTACGTGGCCAAAGACGGGCGCCTCGTTGACTCGATGCCGTTGTCGGCTCGGTTCAGTCGACTATCGGATGCTTTGTTTCTATATCTCAACACCTTGGTATCTTTGGAACCGCGAGCAGTGGCTGCCAACTGGCGTGCTCGTAAGGCCAGGTAGCATCGCTTTACTACTACCAACATTGTTACAAGTTGTTTGTACAACAATCATGTTGCCTCTAACTACTAATGCGGAGCCTCGCCTGACACTAGACACTTTAGTGGATGGGCTAGATGCAATCCAACAAAGTCACGCCATATTCCCTAATTCTGATAATGTTGGAATACGTTGTTGTGCATGGCTTCCATCAGAAGCAGTCAATGAATTCGTTGTGCTTTTATTTTTTGTTGCTTTCATCTGAGTGTAGCTATAGGTATGTGATTGTGATTGTAGTTGTAGTTATAGTTGTAGTTAGTTGTAGTTGTAGTTGTAGTTGTAATTGTAATTGAAGTTGGAGTTGTAGTTGTAGTTGTAACTGTAGTTGTGGTTGTAGTTGTGTTGTAGCTATAATTGAAGTTGTAGTTGTAATTGTAGTTGTAGTTGTAGTGGTAACTGTAGTTGTAGTTGTAGCTATAGTTGTAACTAACCTGTAATTATACTGGTACTGGTACTTAACTTGTAACTAACTTGTAGTCGTTCTACTTGTATTGGTACTGTTACTTGGCTTGACTGATACTTGTACATTGTGGCTGTAGTACTACACTGATACAAGCTATTATGAAAGACCAGCTTATATTATTTAGCCCATTTTATCCAACGTCCCCACAAACGGGCTACCATCCTCGTGGCCTCCCGTCTGCATGCCACCGTGTAGCGGTACTCAGTAGAGGCTGGCTGCATGGTGTTAACCCCACCGGCATTGTTCGTGTGTCGTATACCCTAGGGCAGCGTCCCGTACAAACAGTGTTATGGGTGGAGCAAGACGATAATGCCTTTCCCTCTGCCACTAGTACACAAAAGGGCGCATTCCAAACAGAGTATCGCGTATTACCCCTTTAACAACGTATACAATAAATGGGGTGGGGGGGGAAGAGAAGCAAGGGGTGGGTGGTATTCTTTTTACTCGGCGACACTAAACAATAACTAGCTGTTTTAATCAAGTCTCCTTCGTTCTTACCCGCCGCCCTCTACCCTCTTTGTATTAGTCCCGGTTAAACTCAAGGCTCTCTCCCACCCCTTTGCCGCTCGTCCCACCGCGCTGTTCCATGCAACCATTTGTAAGTTCCATGCGTCTTGACGTGGCTCTAGGGCCCACAGGTTGCTACCGACGATCGTGCCAATCAGGCGCCAATAAGTGTCAGTGTCATTAAAACCTAAATGCACCTCTGTAGCTTCCTTCTCCATACCATCTTGCGGCAGCTGCACGGAGCAGTGCATTGAGATCTCGTCAAACGGGGCCACGCGAGGGCGGCATCTCTCCCACAGAAGTGACTACTAGTTGGATCATCGTCATCAAGCCCAAAACGGACACTGGTCATCCCACAACAATTATCAACTAAACGCACCAACCACGGGG